>VYZV01018538.1:47519-63907 GCA_013401275.1 Pandion haliaetus | reverse complement strand
CGGTTCAAATAAATAGGAAAGATATTTCTGATTCTTCTAGGATGCGAAAGAGCTGCTTTCCCCAAAGGTTTTCATCTTGTCTGTGTTGTCTCATTGAAGAAAAAGTATGAAATAACCATAAGTGGCTGTGAGTTATGGACTGGTCTGCCCTTTAACTGAGTATCCTACATGTGCCAAAAATTAGTTCATGAGACAAGATACATTCAAACAAGCAACCTGACTGAAGGACCTTCCTCAGAAATGCAATTTTGAACACATGAAGGGCCCATCAAAGAAAATAAGTATATTTTCCTTCCTGGCAATCTATTGCTTTTGGGGAAGTAAGGCCAGAAGGCAGAAAATACCAAGGGAAGGGCCACTGTGGCTTTCCAGCCATGTTCTTGTTCATTTGCCCTCCATGCCAGGTATAACAGGATAGCATATGAAGCATGTAAGACTGCCAGGCTTAGGAATCACAGAGTGCAGTTGAAGACATCTCTGTGCTTGAAACGAAACAGTCTAGCATCTCCTCAGGTGTGATGCCTTCATTCCAACTGAATCCAAGTAATGTAGCTTACAGCTGAAGTCATGATAAAGCTGAGGAAAGGCCCTTGCATAGCTAGTGAAAGTGAATAAAAAAGACAAACAGGCCTGATGACAGAGTCCACCAAGCCTTGAATTTTCTTATTTACAAACTACCTGAAGGGGAGGCCACTACACCCCTGAAGTGGATGGGATTTTTATTATTGACTTCAAAATAATTCAGATTCTCATCCATTTGGCATGTCTGTGCTGTCACTGACCTAAAACTGACATGCTTTATTTGAATCCACTGAAGCTCCAGAGTTTAACATCTGCCAAATCCTGTGGCATAAATGAAATGATGGAGTGGATTTTAAAAAATTATAAGAGATAAGTACTGTATTTTTAGAAGCAGTTATTTCTGTATGCCACCTTACAAATACATTGTTAGTTCCCAGAATAGGGAATACCTTATCTCATTACCATAACATTGCTCTTTTAGCTCTACTTAATATGCAGAGAGAAGCAGCAATTCATTAATATTACTTTCATGACACAATACTGCATCAGAGCAGGTGCAACTGCAGAAGAGTTATGAATACAAAGTAGAACAGCAGTAAGTTATAGGGACATGTCATTTAAGGCTGTCTTTTTTAATTCAACTGCATTACTGAGAACAGGCAAGGAAAATACATGTTACTGGTCTGGTTAATATTTATATCCTACTACACGGTCCATTGGCATGAAGGGATCTCTGTATTCAAAATACCAGATGTTATGGAAGCAGTGCTAGAAGGTAAAAAAAATTGACTTAGAGATCATATAATATACATATTCAGACACACAAAGCTTGGAAAAGTAGAAAATTCAATATGTTTCTATCCTAGATGAAACACTTGTTATCATCTTTCCTTTGTACATCTCTGAGCCTGTTTGGAGACAGGGTCTGTTTACCACGTGATAGGAAGGAAGGCTGATGTGCTATTTTCTGCTATGCTGTAGCCAGGAGAGCTGATTTAGTGAAGTCAGTGCCATGTTTATATGTAGACAAGACCTGCTCTCTCCTAAAGAAATCTTTACATTTCACAGCCTGCCACTGAAATCTCCAAAATCAGTTGTGACTAATATAATGCTTGCAGCAGAAAGCCTGAAACAGCAACTATGAGTCCTTGCCTGTTTCTCTGGGGCATTAACTTGCATAGCCAGAGAGGATGGATTAAATATTAGCATTGTTAACTGCTTCACTGACAGAAAAGGGGGACTGGCAAAACTACAGTAGTAAGTCCTGTAGAGGTACCTCATTTTATGAATAACAGTGCTATGTTTCCTTCCCACTCTGCAGGCTGGAGCGCTGAATGACTAGGTTTTGCTAACGTGATTTCTGTGTTGAGAGTACTGCAGAAGCTGCTGGGTTTTCCTGCTCATCTTGATGGGTAGTTTAGGAAGTTCCATTTTCTCTTATTCTATGCCTCAGGATTGTTCAATCCCAGGAAACGTTACAGATTGTGTCAGAAATAGTGCAAAAGAGGAGGAAGGGAAAACAAAAACATTAGAAATTACTCTATAACATTCTACCAGTGTCTTCAGGAAAAGAGAGGTAACCCAGACAACTCTGTTTGACCATCCACCTATTCTACACAAAATTATAGTTTGCACTTGGAAAATTTCCATGAATAGCATTTTTCTTTGGAGAAAATATGACTTGATCAAAATCTGATAGATAACATAGCAAAAATACTGCGGATTATCTTGCCCATGATCATGGGAACATCTAGGGAGAGATTTGAAGTGTCGCAAGCTCCAGCCATAACCAAGAGCCCAAGGTTGCTAGTATGCTTCATTTCTCTTTCCCAACCCAATCATTTCCAGAGATTTTACTTGTTATACTTCCCTGTATTTACTTTCCTCTACTCATTTCCAAAGTCAAAAAAAAAGTAAATCCATCCATTCCAGCTGCAAAGACTCAGCACTTTATCCCTATAATCTGACACATAATTTCAGAGGCATAATGAATCTGTAATGTAAATTCATACTGTAGTCATGTTACAGGATGACACTTTCTTTAGAGAATATTTGAAAGCAAAAAAAGGGAAGGAGGGGTTACTCTTCAATTAGCTTGAAAAAGTATGTCAAAAGCCAAAAGAGTAAACACCTCCACTCTGAACCAAAAATCATGGATAAAATAAAATCTCACCAAAAAAAAAAAAAAAAATTAAAAAGAAAGATAAAAAAAGACATCATCACAATAAATTGTGATAAATGGCTTACTGAAGCTACAGACTCATTTTTTATGATGTCTAAAGGCTCTGTTTTTAAAATTTACCTTAAAAACAAGTTTAAGGAGAATGAATGCTCATGGCTTTTGAGGGGCATGTGAACCTTTCCTCTCCAAATCACTGCATTTTTGGGTTTAAGTCAGCTCAGGTTGGTAAAGACTAAACACCATCACCAGTGGAATACCCTCAGTAGACATCTGTGAACCTTATTTAATGAACCTGAAATTCACTCAAGGTTCAGCACTTTCCCAGACAAACTAATAATGGACTTGCTTAAGTACAAGTGAAGGATATATTGCTTTCACTCAATCCTATGTGAAATTTGACAATTTTGCTTTGATTTTGAGGTCCTGTGGAGGCAAAAATAGTCAGAACGCAAGTTAGAGAGAAAAATAAATCTTCCTACATCTAATGTTGGTGTCATTCATATGCGCTCAACAATAAAAGAGGCCAGAGTTTTGTATTTTCCAGAGACGAGAACTTGAATTGGTAGACAAATTTCTGTTGTCAATAGGCAATAAGACCACAACATATGTACTCAGAACTAGCACAGACTGACAATCTGAAAGAAAAAAAAAATCAAGGTCACAGTGAGCAGGAGGTCCAAAATCCTGCTCAGACCCTTAAAAAGTGACCATCCCTCTTTGACCACCAATCTCCAGTCCAAACTAAATCTTTCATCCACGTTTAAAACCTTTAGAAGGGAGGCTAACAACAAAAACAGTGACAGGCTTATAACTGCAATAATACTACTGGATATAGGATAATAACTGTGTTGACTAATCGATCCCAATGCCTTTAGGTAAAACAATTTTTTTGACTAAGTACACACAAATATCCCAAGTTGAAGCTAGCATCCAAGAATAGAACTTTTTTTATTTTACTTTCGTCACTTTGGCTTTTATCACCTTTCATCACCTTTGGCTACGCAAAAAATGTGCAGTACAAACCTCAGCAATTCAAGGTCATTCAATTTACCAGTTTCATGTAAAATTTTAGAAATTTGACTACCGTTACATATCACAAGGCTGGAGACTGGTCTATGGTCATTAGAAAAGGGTTATAAAAGAATTTCTTGGGACACGCTACACACATCTGATTCATTTTACGTTAGATCAGTCACCCGCAGTGTATACTCCACAGACCCTGAGGACCTCTGTCCAATTCTACAGAGTCAGTGAAAGACAACCAAGAAAGGGAAAATTGTTGTCACTAGGACTAAATTCTATGTGCAAGGGCTGACACCTGCTTCAGAAAATGCTTAAAGGTCTGCAGGTGAAAAGAGACTGACAATAAATATATTAGAATAATATTAATATAGGCTTTGGAGTCTCACAAATCTTGACACCAGTGTCTCATCTCCACAGACTTCTGCTGCTGAAATGGTGCCTAGCTGGTGACTCTTTTCAAACCTGCCAGTCAGTTGAAATCAACTTGTTTTCAACAATATACCTGCAGACAAGACAGAAAGGGTATTCAGTTTTCTTCATTATGGAGAAGGAAAATGAAAGCATTCTTTACATTTCCAGTTTTCCTAAATTCTTAGATCTTTGCAGCTGTGAGTTTCCAAATTTGTTTGGAAATTAAAAAAAAAAAAAAACAAACCATCAGAAAGTTTCTGGTTTTATTTGGAATACCTTGGTTTCAGCAATATGTTACTGCATCCACAGCGTGGTTCTGAAGGAACCATGCTTGGGGTCCTGCTGAACTCCTGTATGTACCAATGGCTCCTGCCATCCTGGTACAAAGACAGTATTTCCATCAGGTCTGTTCAGAATTAGAGACATAGATGGCTTCTGCATCTCCTCACTGCCATTAACATTCTACTCAACTTCACTACCACTCTTAGTTTTGAAAGCGACAGGAATATCATTTTTCCTCAGCAGATACAGGGATCTTATAGTTTGTGGGAAATTTCATGCTTGTAAGTGTGTGCGTGTGTATAATATATAATGTATTATACATATGTTTTAATATTATAAATGAGATATATGTGTGTGTGTATGTATATATCTTTTCCAATTTAAATACAAAAAACCCAAACAACACCCCAAACAAGTAAAAGGAATACCCTAAGAGGGGAAGGGGAGGGAAACTGTTTCTTTCTTGATATCAACCCTGTAATATTACTGCTTCAACTGCTAAACATTTTGATAATTTCCCAGGGACATAGCTCCTACCATTTCTTTAAGCAGCTCCATTTCTGTCTCGTTCCCTAAGTCAGAAGTTCAGTGTAGGTCATTCTTCTAGTCATCACCCTTCTATGACTTCCCATCACCAAGTTCACAGTCCTCATCCCCAAGGCACAAGCTACAGTCTGCTAACATCCAAATTCTCATTCCCACTTTCTCTGTGTATTTTACCTTCCTTCCACAAAAAACAGTTCTCCTTTACCATTTTGCCTGGTAATTCTCATTTTTTATGCCAATTACTTTCTTTTTCTTTCTGTACTATCCTCAAGACGTTTTTCACTGAACTTTCCAGCAATGTATCTGTAGTACCATTTTACCTGGCCCCACTGCAGGACACTACCACAGGTGTTGGGCACACTTCACGGCTGGCTAGAAGTACTCCATGGAAACACAGACTACACGCTATGGCATGTGACAGGGCCTTAAAGAGACATGCTTGTAGTTTTACTAATGCAAGATTCCACTCCTGTGCCAGAAATAGGAGCTGGGTGACTCTTAACACTGATCCTCAGGTTTTATAACAAAAACATCGTACCCTGTGGTCTCCGCTCATTCCCTCTCTTTGCAGCATCATGCAGATAATGGAGTCCTCTCTGGCAGAGCAATGAAGTGGGTAGCCACATGCCCTATCAACCAGCTCAAGCGAAGGAAATATGCACAACAGACACAGCAGGTTATTTAGAAGAATCCCACAACGCTTTGAGGGCATCCTGGGTATCAGGGATAGATTGTGCAACAGCAGCTGTGCTGTACCACCCCTCCAGTTCGGGTTGTAAACAACTGGGGACATTCAACAAAATTGAGACTCTGTGTGAGTCTGTGTATGTATGTGGCATGACCGTGGGCAAGCCTGTATAAAAACTGCTGGGTTTTAAGCATCACCCTCAGTTCTTTTAGGAAACTGCTGCCAAATGGGATGTGTGCTGCTCTGTGACTTCCTGGGTTGATTATTTGCTGCAAGGAATAGATGGGCAGGCATGTTAACCATTTGTTACCATATACATTATGCAGGTAGTTATACTGATGTGTCATCCTTTCATTAGAAAGTGCTACAATGACTGCACTTTCCATTCTAAACATTCAACACAAATCTTTCCATCTAGGCCCGAAGTAATGCTCCATCTAATCTTATATCACCTCTCCTGCAAAAGTCGTTCCTTCGCTGGTTTGTTCATGCAGGTGTTTGACACATTAAGTGATTATGATGGACACTTCATTACTGAAAATTTGTGGCATTTAGCTGTTCATGGTTGAAGTCTGTGTCTTAGATGTTAGGGCCAGCAGATGGGCTGCAGATGGTAGACCTGCAGCCCTGAATTTAATAGTTGCTGTAGAAGAAATTGTCATGCTAGCTTGCAGCATGGTGGGAGTTTTGACTGTGATATCTGAAGCATCAGGAAGCAACCTAACAAAAGCTGCTGTGATATAGAAAGTTAAAGAAGCTGTGTTTCAGTAAAATTGTAGATTGTTTTAAAGTGGGACAATACCTCAGAATATCTTGTCACTGTTGCTTAAATGTTGTGGTTTAACCCCAGCCAGCAACTAAGCACCACGCAGCTGCTCACTCACTTCCCCCCCCCACACCCAGTGGGATGGGGGAGAAAGTCGGGAAAAGAACTAAAACTCGTGGGTTGAGATAAGAACGGTTTAATAGAACTGAAAAGAAGAAACTAATAATGATAATGACAACACTAATGAAATGACAACAGTAATAATAAAAGGATTGGAATATACAAGTGATACACAATGCAATTGCTCACCACCCACTGACCGACGCACCCGGAAGTCCCTGAGCTGCAATGCCCCCCCCAGTTCCTAAAACATCACATGGTATGGAATACTTGGAATACTCTGTTGGCCACTTTGGGTCAGCTGCCCTGACTCGGTTCCCTCCCAGCTTCTTGTGCCCCTGCAGCTTTCTTGCTGGCTGGGCATCAAAGGCCGAAAAACCTTGACTTTAGACTAACCATTACTTAGCAACAACTGAAAACATCAGTGTGTTATCAACATTCTTCTCATACCGAGCTCAAAAACATAGCACTATACCAGCTACTAGGAAGACAATTAACTCTATCCCAGCTGAAACCAGGACATTAAATAAAAGATCGTGTGATCCATTATATAGCATTTATACTACCTAATCAAAGACAGTATGCTTATAATAACTAGATCTCACACTTCAGGTATTGATGTGTACTCTTCCCATAAACCAACAGAGAACATGGAGAGACAGCCAGCTGAGAGACCAAAGCAAAGTCCTGGGAGATGAGTAAAGAAAGATACAAAGGATAGAAAGCTTTGAAAATTTCTGTTTGGAAATTGCATTTCTCTAAAGTGAATATAACCCCCAAAAAAACTCCTGTAAGTCAGAACCGTGATAAATTGGGAGAGGAAATTTAAAAAAACCAAAACACTGTTTCAACTGTGTTGTGAAAGAGCTGTATCAGGAATCCTGATCCACTTTCAGAAATACAGGAAAGCTTTTTCTCAAGAGGGCACTCCTGGTGCCTGCTCTAAACTATTTATTACAAAGAGCCAGAATTTCCCCTTGTATTTCCAGAGTGGTCAACTCACCTCCTCATCCACACAAATGCTTGAGAGATCTCAGCTTCAGCATGGAAAAAGGTTATTTTAATATTGTTCCCTTTAGGAATGATCATTCTCTATTGCCTTGGCTTTGCCACAATTCACTTTATGCCATGTCAAGCTTTATCATTCCAGGACTCCTTCTCAAGGAGGAGGAGGGAGGTAAGCCCACAAGAGGTCCAAATAAAATTCACACCACCAGTGAAATAAAAACCTCCCATGTGCCTGCTGAATCCCATCTGCACAAAGACAACCCTTCTTTCCCATCCTTTGGAGCATGTTTCATATCATATTTTCCATTTCCAACCTCTAGCCAATCAGCAATTCCCTCCACCTGTTAATTCTCTTTAACATGGATTTCCACGTATCGTAAAAACCTCCTGGAAACAATAGAAATTACTAGAAATGCTGAAAACTATTAGGCCACCCCTACCAGATGCATGAGCGTATGGTGAAGAGAATGTGCTTCTGGGTACAGACCCACGACCAGTTCATGTTTCTAGCTGTGCACATTTGAGGTACTTTGGTAGTACACAAATGTGACTCCTTGGCAATGAAATTGCTGGATGGGTATAACATTGCCACGTAAAAAGAGCTTCTCCCCCACAGGAGCTTTCCCCCCATTGGGGAGGGCAGTTGTGCTCTACCACCTTAACTATGTCACTGAATCTTCCCACCCCTGCTCTCCCTTTGTGTCACGCAGTCATCAGAAACACAATCTTAGACAAAGCAGTATTTTGATCACCTATACCTCTTCCTCTACAGATGTCAAGCCATATCATCCACTTCAGAAACAAGAAAAAAGACACAAAATCTGTTTTATTGTAGGGATGTGACGAGCGGAATATCTCGGGATGTGACGGAAAGGTAGGCGGAATTATGGATGGGACGCTGCTGTTGCCACTTATCGCGAGAGCTAGCACGAGACAAGACGACTATATAATGCTGTCGCGCAGTTGAATAAACGCCATTTACTGCATCCTCATATTGGTGTCTGTGCTCAATGGCCCTGAGGTGCGGATAACCTCAGGCCAGTCCAGCAACCGAGTGGAGCTTGCCGAAAGCGGTCAGCAACATTTTATGAGTCTCACAAATAAATTCTGCCCCTTCCCCCATATCGAACAAACTCTGGGCAACCCTCATATAAAGCAGAAACACAGCACTATGAAAAAAGGTACCTAGCACCATATTTCCAAGATCAGAAAACTATTTCCAATGGCAGTTCACTAAACAATTAAGAGATATAGCCGTCAGCCTTACGTTTCATTTGTAAACGTTCTGAAAGGAGTGCACGAGGCCTTTGGTGAAAGCACGGTTGTTTGCATTTACCTCTCCTAGGAAAATTCCATTCAGAGACAGCATCTGGTATCTAACCAGGTCTTGTCTTTCATCCAGCTTTCCTGTGGGACCAGGCAAGGGGCAGGGAGGTTTAACTAGCTGTCTGTGGTCACGGAGGTGCCCACAGTTCCATCAGGCTGGAAGCCAGAACCCCTGCTCACCTCTGACTTCCACAGGGCTCTGCAAACCTCGACGTGCCAGACCCTCCATGCTCAAACACTTACTCATCTGGCTCGCAGGCTGGATACAACTTTTTATTCTCTCTCTCTTCATTCTGAATCTGTGGCAGACGTGAGTCTTTGTTTCAACCAGGTTATTTTAATAAAGAGAACTATGGTCTTTCCAAGGCCATATATTGAAAGCTCGGGAAAACCCACATCAAAGCCAATTAGGGGCCAGATGTTGCTGATAGGGATTGCCAGCAAAATCAACCAGAGGTGAGAGTGCTGAACAGTTTCCTAGAACCATGTGTTTGCATGTTATATCTATAGCTTCAGGCTCTCCGTGACCTGGCAAAACAAGTGTGAGATATCTAGTACCATTAATATGTTTTGTCCAAGGCATATTTCTTGTGTGTCCAACAGTTATGTCTATATATGTGCAACACATACCTACATGTATTTTCGTAAGTACATTTAAAGTATATTCCAGAATACAACTATGTGAATGGAAAAAGAAAGCAAAGCTCTCATATCATGAAATGCAGCAATTTCACCCTCCAATATGGCCTCTGTTTATTAAATCATTAGGCAGTAACCTTATAGGGGAACACATTACATAAATGCATGTACAGTCTTCAAGTTTAAATGGATCATTATGTTTTAATGGGAGCTGAAGTGATCATGACTAGGAAATTTTGAGTATTATAAAGGAGTAGGAAGGACCTGTTGCTTTGAGAGTCATATTTCATTTATTTTCAGTCTTCCCAAACTATACCACAGGTTTTTTGGCATAAACACATGCATATACAGAAGACCTTCAGTAAACTTTAAAAATCTCCATGTAGCATTATAACATGGTAAGCTGAAAACCAGTGTCAAACAGAATGAAACTAAACTTGTTTTTCTATGACACCTTTTGTACTCCAAGTATCCTAGAGCACTTTAAAATAAATTACTTGGAAACTCCTAGCACAGTCATGCAGCAGTTGTTAGTTCAAACACAGGTCTGGATGTCAGAACTTATTTTGGTAAAAGGAGGAAAGTACTAGCCAAAACCAGAAGTTTCCTCCTCATGCTTTCCACAATGTCCATTAGCTCTTTAAATCTCAGCTGGTGCAAGCAGAAGATTTCAGCCTGGTATCTTATATTGCCAGTTATTCACTGCTGGTTAAAAAATTCTTTTAAACCATGTGCACAGAGGTGGTCACAGATACTTCTATACATACAAATGTTTAAAAAGCAAATCAGTGCAAACATTTCCACACCTTAATTTCCACTACAAGACCAAAGAATTTGCTATCCTTTCCAACAGCATAATGCTTATTTAGGGAACAAGATTCCAAGAATCTGTCCCCAGGAGACTTTCAACTCTCTGCATGTCCAGCTAGTGGCAATCCCTTTCATATCAAAAGCCACCAAACTTTGGGTCAGTCTCTGCAGGAAGTATTTGCAGCTCCCAGTAACTTGCACGGGATTTGCATCTGTGTGCATAAAAACAGTTCTGGCTGTTTTGCTAAATAGTTTGCTCTAGCTGTGCAAAATCTAGTGCTTTTATTCATAGGTCAGAGTTCTCAGTCTGTCTAAATATCCATTTCCAAATAACTGCTATAGGAAAGAGAGCAGGAGCAGCCAACACAAAACGTAGATGGATTTCAGAAAGTGGCAAGTTTTCCTAGGAATAATTTCCAGAAGCTGAAGGGCAATACAAAAGCACAGTAGAGTTTCCTCTTCACCTGCCTCCAGAACATACAATTTCATCTACAACAGGGTTCATAAGGCTTGTCTGTTTTTTCCCATTTTTTCAGAATTAATATCCTTTATTAGGCTAACACTCTGCTAAAAAAGAAAGATGGATTTAAAAATCAGTCTCCTAGGGGCCATCTCCTGGGTCCAAAACACCAGGACAACTGTCAAACCATACAGTGGACTCTAATAGAAGTCCTGACATCAGACCAGCAGCAGCCAGATGGTGGAAAGCAAAAATAGTGGAGGACACACTGCAGAAAAAGGAATGAGGGAAATGAGAATCTTTAACCAATGTAAAATTACTAACATTGAACTAAAAGTTCCAAGGTAACATCAAGTTAAATGGGAGGGAATAAGCAGGGAGACAGTCAGATGACATGAGGAATATCCGAGGACCAGACAAGTAGGCTGAGTTTATCTTTCCTCTTATCACAGGGGTAAAGACCATTGGGCTCTCTAGGGAGTTGTAGAAGGTAAGAAAGATTTTTCAGAAAGGCCACCAACACCAGGAGAGGAGCAAGCACAGCACCTGACCATACCACATGCTAGGAAGATGTTACTCATTTGTTTACGAGTCATGTTCTGCTGCAATTCAGACAAGAAATGGGAGTGACCAGGTAAGCGGTTAAATGAGGGCCACTAGTATGCAGGCAGAAGAACCACGTGTTAAGGAGCTGGAAGAATGAGGGATGTACTGTCTGTCCCACTCTCCACCCACCCACCACCTGCTTTTTCCTTCTGCTGTGGGGCTTCTGTAGCCAGCACTATGTTGACTCTTGGGCGACACTCTGCAAAGCAGCACCTTGAAGAATTCAGAATGATCAATGAAAAAACCCAACGCTTTCTTCCAGCCTTTATTTTTAGCCATGCTTGTGCCCTTCACCCAACCACTGCATGAATAACAACAGCTAAAGAGTTACACTAAATGGCAGGTTGCTATCTATCTGAAATGTGGCAGAATTGTTCATCACCTTGCCAAAAGGAAAAGAAAAACTCTGAATAATTCATTGAAAGGTTTGACCAACTGACCAGTGTCCCTGCTCTCTCTTGTCCCCTGACCACATCCGAGTAAGTCCTCTGTGTGATTTCTTCTCACACCCTGCCAGCAGCAAGCCCTGCCTGCAAGCTGAATTGACTTGACTGTAGTAATATTGTTCTGCTGAGACAAGAACAATGATCAGCACAACAGCGCTGTTAAAAATGTTATAGGCTTCATAAAAACAATCACATCAGCTATAAAACGCTAGGTAATCATGACTGCTGCACTGCTTTCATCATAACTTAGCTTGACTTGTCCGGATGGAGAAACAAATTATAGACAATTCCCTTTCCTTTCCCCCATTACTGTGCAAAGTGATACAATGTCCCTATTCCTTGCTAGACCTATGTCACTATAAAGATAGAACAATGATTTTTAAAAGATAGAAGATGAGATTTGGGGTTGAAAACTGTCTGCATAGTGTTACAAGGTCTGTTAAAAAGCAGAACAAAATAATACCCAGCAAATTGTTCAGGTTCATGAGAACCAGTGATGGCACCCTGTATAGCTCAGCTGTAAGTGGGGAATGGATCGAGCAGCTCCATTCCCCAATATGCGCATTTCTTGTCTAGGTAAGACTCCCTCTGTAAAGTCATTGATAGTTCAGGATCAGGTCCTGTTGTCTAAAAGGCTTATGCTGATATACAAACATCATTTTAATTCTCGCTCATGCCATACACCTCTTTGCACTGCGTAAGGCAAACACAGTGCTGAGAAGATCAGTCATTCAAGCAAGACTCTGCTTGACTTAGGTCAGAAATTTGAGTGATAGTGTCACTCAGACAACTGAGACAGCTTTCAGTTCAGAGTGATGCAGGACTCTCCAGCAAGGTCTGTTCAGGAGAGAGGATTTGTCTGCCACTGTGAGGGCTGTGCAAATAACTGATTTTCCAGAGGACTATCCAACTGCAAAAGAGAGATAACCAAGCAACATGCTTTAGTCTTTATCAAATCAGATTTTTTGCATTTTTGTTTTCTTTGCTGAAATTAAAAGCCCAGAAAAAAAAAAAAATCAGTATATTAAATGGAACAGTCCAAGAGGTCCAAAACTAAATGTGCTGATTTGGATGAAGAGTGTAAAAGGCAAAGTGCACAGCAACGTTTACAAAGCAAGAGCAAGAAAATGCCTTTCCACTCCACCCACCATGAAGGTGAATTTGGCTCATTTTTTTCTCCTGCCTGAAGAGACTTGAATGAAAGCTCCTGCTGATGCAAATATGGGTTAGCCACCAGGCTACAGCACAGGGTGGGAAAGAGGCAGCAAGAAAGGGAAGTGAGCCTTCATCCTCCCTTCTTGCAAAGTTCTACCTCGTGTAAATAATTTAATAATGATTGGAGTAGTAACAGCTACTTGGCATCCCCAGTCCCACTCACCCCCAGCTTGGTCTCCCTCCAAATTAAAGCAACTCTACAATGAATGTGCTTTTTCCCCATAAATTACTGAGAACATTCATGCAGTTTTTCCATTTCCTACACTTGGTATTGTGACTTTTGAGTTACCTCAAACCCTAAGTATTAAAGATTTATTGATCTAACAAGAACATGTGAAGCATACCAAATTCATGAGAAGCCAGTTAAAGATGTGAGATAATATGAGAAAAGATAAAATTATCCAGAAATGGAAAATTTATATGTAAATATTATCTGTGGCAGAAGGATAAACACAACCTAAGTACAAGATACCATTCAGAATAGCCGTGTGCCTTGAAGAAAGACTAGGGTCTTTTTTTCTCCTTAGATTCTCAATGTGTAAAGTCAAGTACTATTGCTATAGTAAGAGATAATCATAAAAGCCTCAGATGGAGGGAAACAACAATTAATAAGTTTTAGAGCTTTCTATATTCCACATGGAATAATTCAGGGAAGGTAAGGTTCACATTACCTGAATACAGGGACTGTGAAACCAAAGCCTTATCTTGTTGGGAATTAGTGAGCCATGACTTTTGAATGACAGCAAGCTGCAGTGTCTAGCTCTGATGGTTCACAAGACAGTAAATCTCAGACCTGTCACTGATCCAGACACAAGTATTTTCAGTTCTGGGACTTTGGGAGGCAAAACTGGACGTACTGACATCACTATGAATGATGCTATAGAAGAAACCACGTAAAACTAAAATTCCACACTTGGACAAGCACAAGAAACATTTTTTTGTGGTCTAGTGTTTTAACTGTGATTTATTGCACTGATGCCTATTTGAGAGAGACTCATCTCTGACAGAGATGTATTAGTAAAGAGTATAAGCTTAATTGGATGGCATAGGTATCACAAAAACATGTATGACTGGCTATTACGCCATATACTGTTTTAACAGTGATTTTTCAAAAGCACATTATCTTTGTGCTGAGAAGCATTAAAACCTAAAATATTTTGTAAAGTAACCACAAGTGTTTAGGAAACAGGGCTCAGCACTGTTTATCATTCACTACTGCATACAGCCTTATCGTTTACAGCCTTAGAGTCTGGTGTAAAATGTTACAATGTGATTTGAAACATTACCCCACTTGGAAAACTGAGGCGGCTGAGCCCTCTCAAGAGGAGATGTTTTAACATGATTTGCTGTATTCTTTTACAGAACGAGTCCTTTGTAATAGTGATTTCACAGTTTGCTGCCCCTGCATTAATCCTCCCTAAACTCATACTGATTGTCTGAATGTAAAAATCTGCTACACCATGCCACAGCCTTTTTGCCAGTGGTACACAATATGCAGATAGGCTTTGAAAAAGACGCAATAGGACAGAGCAAACCAGGGGGTAGGGGAATAGATTGAAGCAATTAAAAGTGTTCAAAGCTACAAGGTCTGCTCTCAGCAAGCTCAGCACAGCCCAGACCTCTGCAGCACAGACTACTACTACATGACTGTGAACTTCAAATCCAAAAGAAAAGTAAGTAAAAAGCACAACTTACCTTGGAATGTGCCCTTACCACAAAGAAGGTGAATAGTATCCTGGGCTGCATTAGCCAAAGCAATGCCTAATGATCTTTCCCCTCTGCTTAGCACTGGTGAGGCCACACCTGGAGTACTGTGTCCAGCGCTGGGCTCCCCAGTACAAGAGAGGCATAGGCATACTGGAGAGAGTCCAGCAAAGGGCCACTAAGATGATGAAGGGAACTGTAGCACCTCTCCTACAAGGAAAGGCTGAGAGAGCTGGGACTGTTCAGCCTGGAGAAGAGAAGGCTCAGGGGAATCTTATCAGTGTGTACAAATATGTGAAGGAAGGGTGCAAAAAGGACACCCTTTACAAATAAAGGGTGTGAAGAAGATGGCACCAGGCTCTTTTCAGTGGTGCCCAGTGACAAGACAAGAAGCAACGGGCACAAACTGAAACACAGATTGTGTTTCAGCACAAACCAAAGCACTGAAACACAATCTGAACATCAGGAAACACTTTTACTGTGACGGTGACCAAGCACTGGCACAGGTTGCTCAGGGAGGTCGTGGAGTCTCCATCCTTGGAGATATTCAAACATCATCTGGTCATGGTCCTGGGCCACTGGCTGCAGGTGGCCCTGCTTGAGCAGGGAGGTTGGACCAGATGACCTTCAGAGGTCCCTGCCAACCTCAGCCATTCTGGGCTTCTGTTATTCTGTGAATTGGAAGAATGTTTCTTAAGGACAAGTGCCCCCTCTCTGTCAGATGTATTGAAAAGTTCCATTTTTATTCTGCATTAGACTAAAATTATGTTGCAGAAATTTAGGAGCATTTTGTTTTGTTTCTCAAAATCTAGAAGCACATGTTTCCAGCCAACTTTCCTATTACTGCCTCTAAACTGGGAAGAACAGAGATTTGAACCTTTGCCTCTCATCACATTTTCTTTTAAACCAAATACACCTTTATGAAACGTTGTGGCCGAACAAAAAAGGGTTCAGGCCTAGGACATCCATAGTGAGTGTGGAAGCTTTTCTTTCTAAGCCCAGCTTAGCAGTAAAACAGTAGCAGGTGATGTGAGTTAGTGCCAAATACAAATTACAATCCTGTCACAGTGAAATTCATCTGACTTTACTTTCTTTAAAAAACTTTCCTCACTGAAAAGGCCAAGGATTGGGATGCTGTCCTACCCACGCATCCTGAGCACTTGCTCCACCACCCCACAAAACAAAGTGACACCCACATCCCCACCCCTCTGCTGCGAACCTCCTCGTGCTGGGTCTGGAAATGGGCTATGTACAAGTGTACCTGGCACTGCTAGAGCTCGCTCGAGACCTCTGCAAACTGCAGGCAAGGACTTAAAGCCAGGTGACAGATCTCCCACATCCTGCTGTTATAGACAACTGAAGTCCCTGGGGTTAACAAAGTAAGCACTTTGTTATTTGACCTAAAATCTGTGCAGTTTTAACCTAAAAATTCGGCTCTGATTAAGAATTTCCTTCGCCCCTTTTCCCCCCATCTGGCTGTTTATTGCTGACTCTTCTTTCAGCTGAGAACAGTAACTGGCACATCGCCACCCACAGAGACTCTCTAATGATCCAGGGGAAAGTTAATCACACCATACCATCACATAAATCACAGCAGTTGGTCTGCGACTTACTCAGCCCTAGTGAGGGCCAGA
>VYZV01018538.1:34089-44423 GCA_013401275.1 Pandion haliaetus | reverse complement strand
AAAAAAAAAAAAAAAAAAAAAAGGTAGTTTTTATTGCAGGTCAACACCTAACACATCCTGGATGTTAGAGACGGATTCAACATTCACAGCAAAATCCTGTTTTCACAGTCCTAGATGTAATGTAGGCCTTAAAACACACTATCCCTCTGTGAGTCAATAGTTATCCCAAGTCTGGATGCNTCTTTTTTTCCCCAATACAGATGTAGCCTGAATGACTTGCAACTTCATTAGCTCTGGGCACACAGATACAGATGTTCTCACTGGTTTCTTCTGGAGACAATGTTTGGGAAACTTAGTGATTTCCTATCCCTAATCAACCCTGCTAAGTCAGGATTGAGAGAGGCAAGTCACCTTGTAACAGCAAGGTGGCATTGGAGCTGAAGACTGTTTCTCCCACATTGTTATTCAGCCTGACTGTTTTACCCAGTGTGAACTGGTGTCCTTACACTGGGCTTTTAAAAATTAAATGAGATATCAATAATACAAACACTATATGAACATACAATTTCTAATATTTTACCTGACTAGTGGGACTGCAATCTGTTCATTGTTAACACTGATGACAGATTTGGTAGCAAAATGCTCTGCTTCAACATACCCATGAAAGGATATATTCCTTCCTTACTTTCCCCCAGTGCATGAGGTAAACATACGTTACAATATTCTGCTACATTGTGAAGCTGGGGAGTGTTCACCATTAGAGGTCCTTAAGAACAGGCTGAAGATAGGAATGATATGGAGACAGAAAAATTCAGCCTTGCAGAAAAGTTTTGGATTTGATGTTGCTGGCCCTGGCCTTTGAAGTCAGTGTCACATAAACTGTAATGTCTTTCTTCTTTAACAGTTCTAATATTAACTAGGACAAAATCTAATTCACAAGCTGGAGCTAAACAGAGGAATTAGCTAATAATTTATGATTAAACAATAGTAAGCAAGGTCACTGCTTGACTAAATATTCAGTAATCAGTGATTAGATTTTGTTGGTCGATCTCTTTAAAGGACCTGATTGGAGATGACCTCTTTCTTTTAAATTAAATGTCTGCTCAGGCTGAGTTATTATTGATCAAGAAGCTGACCTTACTGCCAACACTGGCATTCCCACATTACTAATCTCTTTGCATACGACGCGCACATAGTCACTGGAAAACTTTAAAGAGATTCGATCAAGCTGATGATTGCTTGGTTAATTAACAAGGTGCCATTTTTTGGTATTCTGGAGTGGTTGCTCTCTGCATTCTTAGAGAAATCACTCTTAGCATTCAATTAAAAAAAGCAGGCAGACTCCATAAAGCTTGCATTCTATGGGGGAAATCTTGCCCTGTTTCCCCAGACAAGGGGAATGAGGGGTTTTTCCCCTCCTGTAGCGGAGGAAAGGTGTAATGAAAAAGAGGATGATTTTGCCTCACTGCGTCCTGCAAGGTGGACTTAAGACAGAGTGGGAGAAGGTCCTTTGCAAAGCATCAAGCACAAGAGTGACATCAAGGAGGCTTTTAGCTATCTCAGCTTCAACTGCTTGTCTCCAGATAGTTCATATGACCAAGTGTTAATGGGAAAGAATTTGTCTTTAGGACGTAAGTCATATATTCATCTTGTATCTACTAATTTTCTAACAGTTATACTCCTTTTAGGCTACAAGTTACCATAAAAGCAGTTAACATTAGTCTTCATCCCTACCCTACAAAATTTTGCTGTAACTCTTTCTCTAGAAGGTAAAACAGCAATTCTTTCTTGGAGAAAATATCCAGCCATGCACCAACCACAGAGTCCTGAGACTGTATCATCTTCAGAAGAATGCGGTCTTGTCTTCATGTCAAATGTCATGTTCTCAGGAATGAATTCTTTTCTTGGTCTGTCTTTGAGTGGTAGGAAACTCTCTTTTCAAAAGCCACCAGGGTTAAGTTAGTCAGGGTTTAAGGTATACTTGGGGGGCGGGGGGGAACACTCCACCAAAACCAAAAACAACACAGGGCTATACAAAATCTCAACCAATTCTACAGATGCATGCAGCTGCAGTAAGAAACAACTTAAACCACCACAGAAGTCTGTTTAGTCTGAAAAATTTCTCAAATTGTGTACAAAGTCTGCCACTGAGATTGCTTTCATTTATTGGGGTACTTAAGGAATAATGCCAATTGTAACAACTCAGCTGTGACAATATAATATTTGCATAATGGGATTTAGTTCCTTTATCTGACTGGGATTTTTATACTGACTTCATCCATGATATATGAGCATCTCTCTTGGCAGTCTGCTCTCTGACCTTTTCTAGATTCAAACTTACAGCATTTGCAGCAAACGTTTGGTGCACAACATGGATCCAGGCAGACAAAAATACTTCAAGTGTCAAAGTAACCAGTTAGATCATTCTCCTCTTTGGGTTACCAGAACATTTGAGCTTGAGTAGTGCTGTCTGAAGTAATTTTGTGAAGATGTGACATGGCTGAAATCTCAGCTATTCTTTCTAGTCTACCTGAAAACATAGAGCGAACATACCATTGCTCAGAAGCAGTCTTTTCTGCTTTCCTTCACAGAGTTGTTCTCATTTTTCCATTGCTTTCTTCAAATCAAGTTCCAGACTTCCTATCTGTGATAATCATATAATAATATTCAAGGCCAGACTTGGATAAATGCAGAGCTCTGAGCAAGATTTAGAGGTCAGTTTTAAAAAAACAAAACAAAACAACCAAAAAAACCCTTCTCTTGTCTAAATGGTACATATGGCATTTGGGTATCGTTATTCTTTTTAAGCAACCTTAAATACAAGAGAAAAAAAATATTTAGGAAAGTTGCAATCTTGAGAAGCAGAGTACTTCAGCTCCCATTCAGTTTCACACTCAGGCTCTGAATTAGCTGGCTGACTGCTGTGGTTTTGTGTATTTCAAGATTCAGTCTTTAAAAAGATTACAAAGAGAGGAGCTTAGCTGCATCAAGCAGTGCTAAAAATGTGTTTCACTTTGAGACTGAAAGAACAATAGCAACAAGTTTGGAATTACTTTTTCAGAACTGAAATGATTGATACTCATGGCATGTGTAAGATAAAAATCAGACAGATATTTGCTGATGTCAGTATAAAACTTTCAGGGTGAGTAACATGTGAATCAAAATGAAGGAAAAAAGACAGATTAGGCCCCTTTAAAAAAAAAAACAAAACAGTATTTCTCAGGTTACTGTAGCTACTGGCTTTGTTGACAGCTAATTCTAACAGCAGCATTTAGGGAGAGCAGCATGCCTTGCCAGGTCATGGCAACCTCTGCTTCAACAGTATGCACGTATGGTTATAACACACTACTTGCAGAAGGTCAAAAACCAGTAATAGTTTGTCTTTAACAGGGCCAGTTTCTCTGGGATTAGCATCTCAACACAAAGATGCTCCCAGAATTCTCCCTTTTAGGGATACATTGATTAAGAGACCAAAGATAATTTTGGCCCACCCATTAGTTTTGCCTATGCTCCCACTGGAAATGCGTGAAGACATCTGCAGAGCACCTCCTCTGCGCTTCTGCACAGAGGTCTTGGCTGTACCCACTCCCCTCTTCTCAGGAGCCAGCATCGCTTCCCCGGGACTCCGCTAGGCATGATGAAGATGAGCATGGCATGGCGCAGCATTTTTTTCTCCAGGCAATGCCAGACATGGTAATGATGTCATTAACTGTTTCTACTCAATCGTTTAGTTGCAATAATTTCTAAACCAAAGCATGTGCCTCATTACAAATGAGGATGGAATCTGTGAAAGGAAGTTGCAGTTTTCCTGGCCAAAGCAGCATGGTTTGCAAGTGCATACATTACAAGCTGTGTGATCCTTGGAAGGAAATGGTCATGAAAAATAATACAGGTATTTTAATACAGTCCAGGGCAGGACTATAGAATTCATCTGAAATCTATCACTGCACAATGGGACGTGTGTTTACATCTGTAGAAATATTTACTCTTGTTAAACAAAGAAAGGCAGAGTTTGCAAGCACAATAAACAAAGTTGTTAATTCAATAGACTGCTCTGAAAATCAAGACCCTAATTCTTTAGCACTCTTTATCTAGCACTCATCTAGTTACCTAGATGACACACTTGTATATTAGCCCTAATTCCAAACGACAGTACCTATAAATATTGTTCCACACTAGACTCTTCCTGTGCCTTAAAACAAATAAGTTTTCTTTAATGAAAATTTAGGATCCCTTTATGGCTTGGTGTTGCATTAGCTCTCATAAAATAAGGGAAGTTTAAATTAATTTATTTATTTTAAAATTGAAATAAATTTCCAAATAAGTACAAAATTCAAATTTCTAAATAAATTTCCAAATTCATAATTTTACAAACAAAATTTGAATTTGCTCTCATGGACGGTGTTCTCAGATGTCCACAAAGGACTTAAATGTGCATTTTGGACAATCACTCCACAGAAGCATTGGAAGGAATAAAAGCTCGTTCCTCTTAATTTACAAGTTTGTTGTGTATAAAAAGACCTGCTGCAGGTCAATTCTTAAAATTAGAGAAATGTAGGTTTTTGGTTTGTTTTTCATGAGTCCTTCTTAAATTGTTACGAAGAGGAGAATAAGATTTTCAGCAGGGTAACAAGAAGTGTTTAATTTAATTCCAATATTTATATTACTTTGCTTAAAAAAAATTAAGCAAATTCCTTGTGCCTTGAGGCACTGTTTCAAAAAAGAAAAAATCATAGAAAAAAGTTAAAACTAAATATTTACATCATCCTTTTTTCTGGAAGATAAATCAGCAACCCCTTCACTGAAATCTTTGATAAATGCAGATTTGTTCTTCAGTGGGGGGAAAAAAAAAAAAAAACGTTTTGGCTGACAAAATATCACCTGCATCTGCAGTTCTACCTGTACTATATTTGTCCTCACTCCTGAGCGCAAAAGAGAAGTGTGAAAACCTATGCACTGTGTGTAAAGTGGCTTTATGAGGTTTGCTCAGACAAAGAGGGACCAAGGGGAAGTTACAGAGAATCCCCATTGCACAGTTCCTTTCGGAGCACGTGCGTGCTCTAAGAACTGGCTGCTGCCTTCTCCTCCTGAAGCCCCCGGTCGTGGTGACACAGCACAAAAACCCCACGGCTCACAAGGATCCCCCGAGACCCAGCACCTTGGCTACATCTCTCTTACCACTTTCCATTCCCTTTAACACCACAGGAAACCAAGGAGGCCAGGGAACGGTTTTTACTCACGGCCTAAATACAGACAGCAGATACTCAGAGCTAGGTGCACCTTGGAATAAGGTTGCCTGCCCCCCCAAGTCACTCTGTGGAGACAAAAGTACATGCCAAACAACAGGAGAGTCTTATTAAAAGACTATGTTCAAATAAGAAGTAAAAGCAAAAAACTTTCCGCCCCACAAAAAAAAAATGGGAGGTAAAACTGTTAGGCAGCTTTCTGTTGAACATTTATTACCTAAGACACAGCTCTGGCTGGTAATTGCTGCTAGATACACATTTTTTAAACAACAAAAAGCTGCTTAAAAATAATAAAGCTGGCCTGGAGAGAAGTATTGATTTGATTATTTTATTCCTTTGGGAGCAACCTGAGTTTAATCTACCAATGCTCTGGTATAGATATTTTTAATGCATTTCTTTTTAGACATGTTAACACAGAACATATTGTTTTTAAAGTTATACCACTCTGGGAACTACAAGATGTCTAACAGAAAACAACTATACAACATTCCCCTGAATAATGGTCAACCCTGTGAGGTAGAAATCTTCCTCCAAATTCAGTGTCACAAGCAGACTGCAGAGGACACTAACAGTGAATTATCTCCAAGCCTAGAAACAAAGGTCTACCCAAAGTAAGGGGTTAAATGTGAGAAGTCTGAAGAGACAGATGCTTATCTGAAAAAGTCACTGAATAAATATGAGGCAAGCTGTAGCTTTCTGCTGACCTCCTAAATGGTGGGGATTAGGAAAGAAAACAACAGGAAGAAATTCAAACAAAATTAACTCCTATAAAATAGTAAAATTATTCAGAAGGTGTATAGGAATGCTAATGCTTTCAAAGGCATCCACCTTTCATGCTACCCTTGAACAACTAAGGAAAGGTCATGCACCATACAGGCAAGCATCTGGAGTCTGCTTCTTTGAACAGCCCCTGTCTGCTTGTCCCATACCAGCTGGAATCAATTCTCACGATCTTCTTGTTTGCAGTAAAGTGCTAATACCAAAAGCACCAAGTGACCTAAAAGGCATGGCAGTACCATCTCTAGTACGCCCCTGGGAATGAGACCGAGTCCTGGAGAGGAGACCCTACAAAGCTACAGGCAACCCTAGAACAAAAAGGAGGGAAATAACCCGAGGGGTAAATTAGACAAGCTCTGTAGATCAGAGTGCTGGGAAACTCATATGCCTTTCTGTGCTAACCATGAGGAAAAACACCGCAGAGGCTCAGCCCTCCGGAGCTCTAGGGAGTCAGCCCAATTTCACTGAAGTGTTCTAATCCCAGCTTTGGGATCCTTCTTGAGTCATCCGTTGCAACTCACGTTTCTAAGCCTGGACACCCTCAGGCGCTGTGTAAAGGATGTTTTCAGTCCCACATGGATTGAATGGCAGCTCGGGGCAGCAAGCACTTAACATGGCAGGATCAGGGGAAGGTATTAGCCTGCTGAGCAACTGTACAATACTTCAACAGCAAAGGCAGCTGGTCAGGTGAAAGTATCCCACAGACTGGATTTGAATCACACAACCAGCTGAAGGACACTGTGTGGTCAGGCATACATGTATCTATAGGGACAGATAATATGAGGGAATAGGGGGGGAAAAAAAAAAAAAAAAAAACAAATTTATAGCCACCTTCTCTGAATGTTGTACAAAGAGCTCCAGAACATCTCCCCATGAAGGGATAGGTGGAAATTTCTTTTCACAGGCAGCTCAAGAATTTCACAAAGATGCCTCTAAGTGCTACAGTTAACTCACAGCTGTTCCAATATTAATTCCACATGTGGGATGAAGACCAGGCTTACCTTCACCTCCCCTCTTATGTTTCTTTTTTTAAAATAGGCTCTTACTGAAACACGAATTCGCTATGGGAAGAGAAGCAGGGAAACCACAGATGAATGGCAGGTTGATTTAATTTCTTTGGGGGTTAGAAATTTATCATGGCCCATCATTAAAGGTGTTTTCCAGTCACGCTAACCTTCGGTTTCCAATATCATCCAAAACCCTGTCAGCATCTTAAGGGATGCTCTTAGCTGGATGTCTGATTGCTCTCTCCTTTCATTTTCCCTCAGCTTTTCTTTTAGTTCTGCACGAAAAAGTGATGCCTCTATTGGCTTATGATAGAAGGAAAGCTTTTCGCTCTTTTCTTTATAAATTCTATTCTCGATTCCCTTTAAATTAAGATAAACTAAGACAGCAAAGCGGTCAAGTGTTGCTTAAGAAGCTGTATTTTATGAGCAAGGAGTACAGCTAAGACAGACCTATGTAAGAATAGATACGGATGTAAAAACTAGGTTCTTCTAACAGAATAGCTTACAAGAAATAGGCATGTTTCTAGCAGAAACTGAAGCAAACAGTGAGAGGGAGAAGAGCCTGGGATAGCATCAAGATGTCCAAAGAGGCTACACATCCTGATTTAGGCTGGACGTGAAAAATTGCAAGTGCCCTTCTGTGTTAATAAATGTTTTGCAAGAGGACAAAGCCATGCTGTCAGGACGCTGCAAGCAGAAGGCTCTGACTGACAGCCCAGCTGAGCAAGCACCAGGCCGGGCACTCAGACCTGGCTGCTGCAATCCCCCCCAAAAGCCACCAGCAGGGTCTGCCCCAAAGCCGCCCACCCCTCCGCCTCCGTGGGGGTACAGCCACCTGCTGCACACCCACACTGTGCCCTGACACCCACCCAGCATGAAGGAGAAACGCAGCAACACATACACGTTGGGAAAAAAAAAAAAATAAAAAAAATCTCGTGACCCTGAATATTTTGCCGTTATGTCAGAACTAGTTAGTTTGTAGCTTCAAATCTTAATTTTTGCTGCATTCTGCTCTTGTCAGGCTGATAACAGCAGTCCCTTTCCAAAGAGTGAGCCTCTTAATAAAATTAGGAGGCAGCTCATTGTGTTCTGGCTTTTTGTAAAACTTCCCTGGTCTCTGTGTATATATATTTAAGTCCTTGACAAATTTGGACTCCACTGGAGCAGTAAGAAAGCTAAAGTCAAATTAATCAGAATAGATTCCCTAGATGAGACAGTCATTGCTGCTGAACAAACCTTTAGGGAGAAAAGTTGTCCTTGAAAAATATTTGATGAAGCTGCTACACTAAGAAAGGGGCTAAATCTATGAATAAAACAGCCACAGAGAGCTCCAGGGGCCCCATAGGCTCAGTTTGTTAAGCAGAGAGAGGCAGGGGAGAAAAGGGAGAAAGAGGCTGATACGGAGATTTTCATTATACACAGCAACTCAAAACACCTCCAAACCCAGAGAAATCTAGAGGTCTGTCCCACCAAGTCCAAGAATCAGAAAAATTGCTTTGCCCCAGGGTATCCCTTGAGCTAGTCAAAGCATTTAGATCCCTTGGGTAGGTGGCAAGGAAACAGAAGAAAAGTTTCTTCCTAATCATATTCTGAAACACTGGTTTATCTGGGGGCTCTGCCTCTACTCCACAGCCAGAAATAGCAGCAGAGGTGCTTTCCAGGTCAGGATCCAGCCTGGGGACACCCACTCCTCCCACTCTGACCGGGACTTTTGCTCAAAGGCAGTTCAGTGTGGGAAGACTCTTGTGCCATCCATAATTTACATCAGATTCAGCTCACCTGTACTGAAGGGAGCACAAGGGGCCATGATGCAGTTAGACCAAGATATCAAGAATCCCCGATCTTTCAATCTCCCTCTGTGAAGCATACAAACAAATCATTTTTTTTCCCCTTTACTGTTAGCATTTCTGGAAAGCTCAAGTCCTGCACTACTTCATACAACACACACCTACAAATTTGACAGGCTGGAATGATTTGTCAGGGCAACGTGAAATCCAGTAAGTGAAGAAGAATGCACTTAGCCACACCAAAGGTCCAGCTGGCATGCAGCAAAGTCAAGGGAAGAGGACAAGAACAGTGCAGGTTTGTAGTGACAGCCCTTCAAACTGCTCCCTCACCCCCCAGTGATTTCTAGCTCGGGGACCTCATGAACCAAAGGCAGCATATCTGTGTACAGGGAGATGTATTTTTTTGTTGTTGTCTTAATCCCATGAGCTTGCTCATTTACTTTAAAGACCCATAGGAATTTTCAGTTTATGCAACAGCCTGTGGCAAGGAGTTCCACTACTTTATTCTCTATTTTTCTCTGTGCCACTTACAATTCTATAGATGTGTATCTTCTCCCTTATCAGCCATCACTTTTCAGACTGAAGTCTTCCCCTTTTGCACTTTCCTCATTATCAGTCATCCAGCCAAGTAAGTGAAACAATCCCACACAACTCAGGGAACTAAACACACACCTCTCCTAATAAATATTTTGTTGAAGGCAGGGCTGGGGTTGGGGGGAAGCTTTCCAGGTGTTTCTTAAGTGAAATATGGTTTAAGTAAAGCAGTGCTGAATAACTATAAATTACAGCATCTGTTTCTTCTTTGAGCAAATTAGTCACAAGAACTAAACACGTTATTACAAAGAGTTCCCCTGGTCCTAGAAGTAAAATATAAAACACTAGGAAAAAAGAAGGTACTTTATCACTGGGGAAAGGTTTGAGGTAACCTGTCATTTAAGCAGTCAGTTTGTTCTTAGCCTGTTATTACAACATTTTGCACTTTAACAGTAACAATAATAGGCTTTATCAGGGCATTTTGTCAGCCCTTCTCTCACACAAGACAAAGTATGTCCTCAGGGAAATATTATTTTTATATCATTGTTATGGGCATTAGTAATTCCATTTTCTTCAGGATCAGCCCTTAAAGCTAGCTCTACCATCTACGCAATTCTTCAGCACGTAGCTCCCTGCGGAAATGTTGGTCCTCACCTTTATGAGTGCCATGACAAAGGTGGCAGTGATGAACAATCACTGCTTGGGTGGCTTGTACAGCACTAAGCATAGATGAGGCTTAGCACCACCAACTCCTGCTGAAGCCAGTCAGACATTGTCATAAATGTCCTTGAGGACAGTGGGAGAAGCACCCTTCAGAGATGATCAGGATCTTCAAAAAAAGCTGTACTACTGCTAGTTTCACTGGGTGCTGTAGGTACGGGCCTTTTTCTGACTCAAGCCATGTATTAACACTCTGCTTACTCCCTAATAAGAATAATATGTCCAGCGCTTAGGAAAAACAAACCTAATGGTGTATTTGGTAGGCTACATACACCTCCAAATTAAATTTTTCCTATGACTCAGCGAAAAAAAAAAAGCATAAC
>VYZV01018538.1:0-27954 GCA_013401275.1 Pandion haliaetus | reverse complement strand
AAGACTGTGGAATTACAAACTGCAATTCAATTAATTTAATTCTATTTGTGTTTATAAGCACCAGGGAGAAGCAGGTGGCTTTGTTTTAAATCAGTATTTTTTTTTTTTTTGCACTCAGCTAACAAGCAAAAGATATTTTTCAAAAATCCAAGGTCTAGTCTTCATTTTCTGTAGTATAAAAATTATTCACAAATTAAAATGGTAAAAAGTGTTTTCACGTGAAGAGGAGTGCAAGTCCGTGTGGTCTAATACACAGTAACCATTTCTGCTACCGCTTTGGAATTCAACAAGTGCGTTCACAAATCCATCAAAACCAGGGTTTATGAAGGAAGTTGTGTGTCTGGGCTTGATCTCTCAGAGCAAACTAGGGCAGAACTACAGGATGCACTGAAGAATGAATCTCCATTGCAGAGCAGCAGCCATGGAGAGGTCTCTTCCAGAATATCTAAAGAGAAAGTTCTCTATAGACACGAACCTGCACCATAGTCTAGCTTCCCCAAAGTAACAGTAACACTCCATAAGAGTTGTTGTTTAGCCAATACATATTTTCCAGATAATAAAAAAAACTTACTTGTGAATCACTTCAAATCTTTTCTTCTATTTGTATTTTGTGACAATGATTTTAACTTATTTTTATGTCATCTATTTGTTATATACCCTAAAGTCTAGGACACAATTCTCCTACAGGGATAAAAGTGCACCTGACAGGACTGGGATCTGACATTGTAAACTATGACTGCAACACCATGTAAGACCCTGTGCTCTCACTTGCTGAGCATCCTTATCTCCTTACACAGCTGGAACTTGTCCAAGAGTTTGTACAGAGAATCCCAGGGTAAGGCACAGAAGCTCTGTTATGCATCATATCCAAGCATTGGAGGCATTCCTGCTGATGGGAAGAGTGGGTATGAGAGAGAAAAGTGGGAAAGGAAGGCAGCTGCACAGTCCCATTTCTTTCTTTTGGCTTTCTACATTGGAATGAGGTATTGGAGAGCTGGAGACGACCTACAGTGCTGCATCAGGAATGCAGGAATTGGTACCTTCAGAGCAGGAAAGTAGGATTTCAGGTCTACACAGAGCAAGAAATGTGAGTGAAGATCCCCTTGCCAATTGCCTCCCCAGAAAGACTGCTCCTGATCACCACTAAAAGAGCTTGTCATTATAAATTCATAAAAACCTTTGTAACTATTTAGAAGTAAATATTCCCAGGTCACCTTTGGGGGGAAGGGGGAAAGGAGGGGGACAGAAAGAGAGAGAAAAACCAAACAAAACCCAGGCCACCACATTTGGTTTTAAGCCACAGTTTCTTTCACTACATTTAAACAGAAAAGGTACTGTTTTCAACAAGTGTCTTACTTGACATTTTATATCACTCATGTCAGTCACGCTGTATTTCCTAATGCAAAGTGACATTGGCAGCACTAAGCCAGAGTCACTTGTCACACTGTTGCGTCTGCAAGAAGAATTTATATGAACTAGAATTTGCTTAAGTTCAGAGATGGAGGTAAGGGTGCCTCACAATGAACTTTTCGTTTTCCTTCTGGAAAGCAGATGCTACAGTGGAGCACTTTCCTGTCACCTGAGGTTTTACTCCCTGCCATAGGAAATTAATTATTCCCATAAATAGCAGAGAGGATACTGATTCTCCCCTTCATTTAACAGTTTTGGGTTTAGTAAGCATCACAATCTATTAATGATCTGCTCTATTAAGATTAAACTAAAATATGTCAGATGTTAAAACAAAATGTTAAAAAGCCAACAGCTGAAATGGGACCGGAGAAGTACTAGTATAAATTAGCCTTCCAGTACCTAAAAGGTAGTTATAGAGAAGATGGGGGTACTCTCTCCAGAAGGAAGTACAGTGATAGGGCAAGAAGCAACATGCAGAACCTGGGAAATTCCATAAAAGGTCTTTACTGTGAGAACAGTTAAACATTGGAAGAGGTTGCCCAGAGAAGTGGTGGAATCTCCCTTGCTGGAAACATTCAAGACTTGGCTGGTCCTGGTTAATCTGGTCCAATGCCCTGTGTTTTGGGCTTGTGTGGTGGGGTTTTGGTAGAGGGGGAGGGGGCTACAGGGGTGGCTCCTATGAGAAGCTGCTAGAAGCTTCCCTGGCTCCAAGTCAGACCCACCTCTGACCAAGACTGAGCCCATCAGCGACAGTGGTAGCACCTCTGGGATAACAGATTTAAGAAGGGAAAAACCTGCAGCAGGGCAGGAGATTGGAATGTGAGCGAAACCCCTGTGCAGNCAAAGTTGGCCATGACTCCATGGGAAAGCCTGTGCTGGAGCAGTCTGTGCCTGAAGCACTGCAGCCCATGGAAGGGACCCATGCTGAAACAGTTCGTGAAGAACTGCAGCCCATGGGAAAGATTCAGAGTGAGGAGTCCTCCCCCTGAGAAGGAAGGAATGGCAGAGACAATGCGTGATGAACTGATTGTAACCCCCATTCCCCATCCCCCTGTGCTGCTGGAGGGGAGGAGGTAGAGAAAAATCAGGAGTGGAGTTGAGCTGGGAAAGAGGGAGGGGTGGGGGGGAAGGTATTCTAAGGTTTGGCTTTACTTCTCATTATGCCTGGTTTGATTTGATTGGTAGTAAATTTAATTGATTTGGCTTTTTTCCCCAAGTTGAGTCTGGTTTTTGCCCGTGACCATAACTGGTGAGTGATCCCTCCCTGTCCTTGTCTCGACCCACAAGCTTTTCTTTATATTTTCTCCTCCTCATCCCACCAGGCCCGGCAGGGAGGAGTGAGCTGAGCGGCTTCATGGTGCTTTGTTACTGGCTGGGATTAAACCACAACACCCTTCTTTCAACTGGAGCTTGTACCAGATTATCTCCAGAGGGCCTTTCCAACCTAAGCTTTTCCATCCCCCCAGGGTTCCAAATATTTAGTTATGAAAAAAATTATGTAAAAAAAACTATCACTGTATGCTACTACCTTCACCTGTTTCTTTTTCAAGCATAGCATGGCAATGTATACTGACGTGTTTCAGACACCTTTAAAAAATAAAGCTTCAGCTTTGTAAGTCACACTTTTGTTGTAAGCTAAGGCAATAACTACCACTTGCTAATGGTCTGTATGGCACCTTGCACAATTCTGTCCAACTGTGCATAGCTATGGGCACAGTAACTAAACGTTTTGTAAATCCTCCAAATCACTTAATGCACTTGGCAAGAGCACAACCATTTTTGCTCAAATATCTTGTACACAAGCCCTTATCGTTATCTACAAACAGAAAACAGTAACGAACCATATCCCAAAGGACTACTTAAAAACATAGCAGAGAAAACAGAAAGAGATCAAAGCTTCTGTTTAATTAATCCAACCTTTCCTGATGCTTTCTGATCTGCTTACTGGCACTTAACTAAAAGCCCTAACATTTGGTGTTTAGTTGTAAAGCCACATCATAAGAAACTTAAAAATACTTCCCTGTAATAAAAATAAATAAATAAATGAAAACCAGGGACATCAGTTGAGATTGTGGATACAAGACTGCTTAAGATTTTCTGGAAAGGCAACTTTATATATAGAATGGGACCAGTCTACTGACAGTGCTGTCAGCAAACTTGGTCTGTTTTGGATACCAGAGCAACTGGGTTTTTTAGTAACTAATTTATTTCCCAAAAGTCCTTATTCAGTTGACCTGACATTATTCATGGACGTGCAGAGGAACTGGCAAATACTTCCAGTTCAGTTAAAAAACATATTTACATAGAAAATACATCTATCCATTTCCATCCCCTTCCTTTTGCCCTTGTACTTTCTGGGAGATCCTGTAACTCAGTTTTCAGAATAGTTATTTCCTCAGAGATGAAATTAAATTCTCTTTTCCCAGCTGCCCAAATCATAGCAGGTATCCTATTCAAGCCACCCACACCTACCAGTGGAGTGGCTTAATTACCAAACCATAAGAACAGTCTACCCCAGGATATCCATTCTCTCCTGTTGTAGGTGTTACACTTAATATTACTTAATGTATGCAAATAGGACAGCAATACTTCTCTCTCCATTGAAAGAATATGCTACCCATCATCCCTACCCTCCCTGATATAGCAAATACTCAATTCCCAAAGAAATATAAGAATCAATCCCAAGTGTCATACATAACCAGTTCTTTTTCCATTTTGTGAATCTTTGATTTATTTTTGCATGTATTTCAAAAGTAAGTTCATCTAAACACAAAGCAGAACAGAGCAGAAGATTCAGAGAGTGGTCATAAGATCATTTTATTCCTAAACAGAACAGTTCGAGATCTGCATATTTTCATAATGACCAAAATTTATGTCAAATTATCTTCTGTGGTTTTAACTGTGTTTCCAGTGGAAACCTGGTATTCGCTACCACCTAATCTGTAAGAAAGACCACCAGCAGACCATGCATAAATACACACCTAATTGTGTTTGCTCTGGGCCAAAGTCCCACCTGGCTGTTCAGAAGTTCAAGGACCTTTCTTAAGGAAACGCCAAACCAGACAACGTTTATTTGGTTTCAGGTTTTAGGAAAACAAAACTCTTCAGGTTTTCTAAAACAGAAGGCAAAGTTCAATAAAGCCGAGGGGATTCCTTGCCAGAATGGGGTGTGTGTCTCCCCTAGGCTCAGAAGAAAGGCAGAATAATCTTAGGTGTAAAGGAAGAGTTTTCTTGGAGGAAAAAATCAGCTGACTTCTGTTTCAACAACTTACTTTCAAGCAATTTCTTTTGAGAAGTTTTGTTTTAAAGATATCGAAGAAGTTAGGATCCAAGCCTAGTAATGAAATCTAGCAGGTTTTCCCTATGTCCTCCAGGACATTTTACCACATCTGCCTTCCCAAACAGTTGTTTGCCTAACTCTCAGGAAAAAAGAATATGCCCTTTGTGCATGTTACATAATTCCTACCTGAAAAGCTATATCTTTCATTCCCTTAATATTCTTTTAGGTTCCTCTCCCTCACTCTTACCCATCTCTACTCAACAGATCCTCATTACTCAATGATTTTCTCTCTTTTTTCCTCAATTATTTTTGTGGCCATGTTAATGTTCTAAGGACAGTTCTCAGAAAGCCTGAAACAATAGCAAGATTTCTGTAAGCAAACATTACTGCACCATTTAAGGGGCAGGGGTTTGCAGGTTTGGTTTTTTCGGCCATAACTCTCAGGAAATAACTAAGAATCCTATTCATGATGCTGGATTAGTCCTTGGCTATTTTCCTGGCCATAGCTCTTTCTTTGGACAATTGCACTACCAAATTAACAGGTTGAATAACCATGCTGCTGAATTAATTAACATGTTTAATTTATTAAACATATTGTTACAAATGTGTATAAATAGAGCAATTTAAATCCTCCTTGAACACTTGAAGGAAAGGAAATTGCAATTAGTTCCTGAAATTACAGGTGAAAAAACTGAGCTACTTAAGTATCAGGGTCACGTTATTCTTTCTGCAAGACGAACAGCCACATACGTTCATAATTTAAAGAACAGCTGAGATTTAATATCACAGTAAACATATTCAATAGTCTTGCACAGATCTTAACACTTTTAGCATTGGGATACATGGGTAGAACTGCAAACAGGTATATTTAGAGACACATAAATTTAGGATAAGAAAGGAGGCTCAAAGTCAAGATAGACATCAAAATTAGAATAAGGTCAAATAGAGATTTTGTAGAACAATGGCAAAAAGGTCTTAGCCTGTTCTGGGAAGAGATCAGCTGCACTGACACGGAAACCCAGAGACAGTCCTGAGTCTGCAAACCAGCCTGTAACTTCTATTTTGATATGATCCAGTCCAGACATTAGTCATATTTTATAGACATTTCCAAAACGATTGCCTTGAAATGATAGATCAGGAAACCCATGATAGTTGTAAACCAGACTCCTGTGGCTACATCTCAAATTCCTCGTCACAAAAATACCATGGCTTGCTTTAAGTGTGCACAATACAAACATCCAACAGGTCCTTCTACAGAGATTACGGTATGTGGTGAGTAAGTGTAAAGACCTTTAAATTTTAGTCAGATATGGTAAACCAGAATAGTGACTAGGCTCTCCAAACCTTTAAAGCCCCCATGGGAATTATGGTCATATGTCACTCAACAAAAGCATTTGCATCACTCAGTCTCAGGCACCACATTTAATCAATGGTTAACACATTTTCTACAAGTCAGTGAGGACAGACAAGCTCCTACAAAAGCAGAAATCCGCAACATCCAAAATGAACTCACAATTTTAATTACCCTTTGGTACAATCCTGTGGTCACCCTTTTTCCCAGATGCAGAGGGTGCAGAGGAAGAGCAGTGAGGTATCCGTCCTGGCTGTCATCCTCCAGTGGCACTGGCTTCCCACCCCAGCCCTGAGTTGTGCCTTACCAGTCTAGCAGATCTAGACTTGCTTCAACTTATCATAGGGTCATTTAGGACTCTGCTGCATGCCCTTAGCTTCTTATCACTGACAGGAAGATGTACAGAATTTTTTACAGCCCCAAAAGATATAAGAATGTCATTAAAATGAACATAGCATTAGACATTTATTAGAATAGCAGAGGGAAAAAATGAGCTCTTACTGTTTAATCAGCCCACTTAACAGTTTGGATTTGTTTTATTATTCTAATTTTACTACTCTAATTTTATGACCATTTATCCTAACCCTCAGCTTGTTCAGATTCCTCCTCAAGTCCCAATTCATAACTGTTTGCTTAATACTTGAGGGATTAAGCCAGTGAGACTTAAACAATTTACTGCAGCTCTTTAAAAGGTTACTTTTCAGTTTTACTAATTCCTTACATGCCTGATACATCAGGAAGCACATGCTTCTAAAGCTTGCCCCAGGTCCTGACACATTACTGCAGTGGGCAAGTGAATTTATCCGAAAGAGGTCTTACTGAGCTCAAATTGCAGGCTGCAGTGTTTGCAGGATCAAGGTTGAAGGTTTTCTACAATTTCAGTGTACTGACAGGTTGTCAAAGATCCTCTGTCATAGAGGACAAGAGTAGAACAGTTGGTCTGAAAGACAAGAGAATGAAATTGTAAATTGAGGCTGTGCAAACTGAAGAGAAATGTTTAAGTTCAGGTATCCTTCTTTAAAGTTCCCCTGACCTGCTGGAGAATTTAGGCTGAAATAAAAGGGTGATGGAGCAGACTGTACAAGCACGCCTCTTGGTCCCAACTGTGTTAAAGTCTGCAAAGCCATTAATACCCATGAAATGGAAGCGTAAAATAAAATGGATATGGTATCATGTCTTTGTGCATACTATGCTTTGATATAGGTAGCAACGCAAGAAACAAATTAGTTGAGAACCAGAACTTCTGCATGATCACATACCATTCACTTACCAGGGCTTCAACTAACTGAAGGTTATGGAAGTCAATCAGGTTAACTCCTACCCTGCATCCTCCTAACCTGTCAGTCATAGACAGACAGAAATGCAAACCTGTTAAATTCACTTAAACTGAAATTAAAAAAAAAAGTCAGTGATGACACCAGAATATTTTGAACAAAACCTCAGGCTTACATTTGTTCTGTTTTCTCATTTTCCTGCATTTAAAACTCTGGTTTGCTTCACGTATGGGAAATGTAATAAAAGCAGTTAACAACATGTTAAGCTTCATTTGTGAACTGTTTGAGAAAAATCAGAATCTGTCCAGCCCATTAATGAAATGAAAATTGTACAGGCAGAATTCCAGCACTTTTTAATAATTGAATCTAGATTTGTTCATTATAGTAACCTTCAGGGAACTATAATGCAGATCCATGACACCAGCAGTTTTAATAGGGACAAAAATGTGAATTTGACAGATATCCTCAGAATTTTTCAACGCTAAATTGCATTTTGCTTACAGACATTAAGTATATGCTCTTTATATCTCCTTACACAGAAAGTTATTAGCTTTATCTCATGTTACACGTAAGCAGGAGAAAGTGACAAATGTAAAGACAGCCATAAGTGGTTTTGCACACGAGGGCAATAGCTGGGGTGGAAGATTCCTCTGTGCCATCTCCAGGTATAGGGTTCTGAAGAGGCAATGACTGTGACAACAAAATGACTCAGTTACTCACCTATATGTACCATGTATTGGTCACACTTTGCTACTGTAGGACAGATTTCTCCTCCACCTGAGCCTACTTTCACTGCCTGCTCAATCCTATACTAATGATATGTATGTCAGAAAAAAAAAAAAAAAAAGGATCTCTGTTTTCCAGGCCTGTATGCTTGCAACAGACTTTTAATCTTGTTGTCAAGTTCTAACTCTCACCTTAAGCTGTTTTTCTGAAAATTTGGCACTAAGTTGGATGTAAAAATAGTTTCCAGGTAGAAATATTTGGATGTCTTGCTGTATTACACCTCAGCCAAATGACAGCATATCTTAATCCCTCTCTACCTTGACTCCTTCCATACTTTCCTTCCAGGATGAAATCAGACCTCTTTGAAAGGGATAGTAACATTTCCTTCGATGTGGGAGGAGGGTGGCAGGGGAAAAGCACAACTGATACCACATCTCCTGTATCCTCTCTTGCTTTTCTCGTCCATGATTAGGATGGAAAGAGAGATTTGAGAAATGGCTGTGGCTATGCTTTCTGTGGCCAGCTAAAGCAGACCTTGAAAATGACAAAATAGCATCCTACATTTGTAAGCAAGTGACACTACATTTGCAGGTAAATTTGGCCTTTTGGTAAATTTGGCAGACCATGCAATATTCCCCAATCAGAAAGCTGCCCGAGTTTCTGCACTTTGCAACTATTACATAATAGAAATGACAGAGCAATCAAAATGCAACCAGTTTTTATTGGTTACGGCTTTCGATTATTTATAGCATCATGTCCCTTTTGGGAAATGCCAACCCAAAATTAAACTTAATTTTAGTCTCCAAAATTAGGCAAGTCCTATGACTCAGTGGAGGAGAGAATGTTACACATGCACACTTCTAAATGGGGCGGGCTGTTTAGTCTATTAGAATTCATTAGAGACTGAGTCATGATTGCGAAACTGAATTTACTTAGGACAATAACCTTCAAGTGAAAATAAGTATGACAGCGAGCCAGCTCTCATTTCAACAAGAAGTCAGGCAGCCTCCAAGCTTTAACTGCGGTAATGCCCTCAAGTTCCTGCCTGGCAGGATTTAAGCTGCCTCCTCTACTTTCATATATAAGAACTTTACCACATGTGATACCTGCAAAAAAATGTCACATGAAATTGGTATTTGGCTGTCTGGAGTGTTTAGTCTGTATAACATCATCATCAAGACACTAAGAATTCATTCCCAATCTAGTTAAGGAATAAAATTAGAAAGGGACCACATACAAAAATAACATGAATAAGTGGAAACAGCTGAAGTAATTCCCTCTACACACAGCAAATAAAGTCTAATAATAATTTATTAAAACAAAATGTTAAATGTCAGTTGAAGATCTAAGGCTAAAGTTAAATATTGGGAGTACTATTTCAAGAATGAGAAGCCTTGAGTACATCATTCTTGATCACAGATTATGCTGAAATAAAAAATAGCTCTTAAAGAATCAAATCGTTGTCCGTCAGCAGCTTCTCAGTTTGGAAGGAGATAGCTGCACCCCACTATGCAAGGGCATGGTTTGAATACTTACTTCTCACGGGCTGAGCGCAATAGAGTCAAATGCTCAGTTCTGACTTTGGAAAGTACTGGGGGGAAAGGATAACTTTAATGGCAGAGGATTTCCATCAATTTGGGTTCTCTTATGGGGTCACAGAAGTAACGATGCTGAAGACAGGTTAGCTCAGTTTCAAACTTTGATAGTGATTGCATAAAGGCAAGCACTTACTTTTCGTTCTTTCCTGGCTGACTGGTTGAGCAGTGTGCAGTATTCATGTACACTCAGGTGGCTCCAAATTTAATTTTGTCCCTAATGCACATAATTAACAATTAATACCAATGCTTCACAATTCATTTAAGCATACAGCAGTCCTCTGTTTTTCACAGTGGCAGTTGTGTTCCAACTCAATTGGGACCTTCCGTAGATCTACCCTTTAATAGCTTGCTTAATTTTATTTTTGTATTCCACAGTCCTTGATAACAGCAAACTAATTTCTATAACTCTGATGAAAATGTGCTGATGGAACTCATATTTCACTTCATTGACTGTAATGAGCTATTTCATCAAACTGTCCATGTGACACTATTATAGAGAAAATGATAAATTTACTAATTTATTCACTAGAAATTCCATTGGAAATTTAAAAAGGAAAAGAAAAGAGCCATGAAGTGAGTTCCATTAGACTCCCACCAAATGATATGTCATGGTCTACACGAAACAAAAGCACTGACTACTGCTACACTTAATGGAGTGTAAACATTAAGTATGTGTTGATTAATCACTAGGTTGGCTGAAACTCAGTAGAACAAAAACATGCACCACGGTGACGGTTTTCCCTTGTAAATATTTTCAAGCTTTACCTACTCATCACATGTGGCACTGCTACCATTAGAAATCAGAGTTTCATTCATACATTTCCTTCCCATCTGTGAAACCTCTTACCCGTGTTAGGCACACGGATTTGGATAAATTCAGCAGCTGACAACCAATCTCTTGTGGCAAAGAAATGACTCCTCCAAAGATAATTTTTCTGAAGATTATTTGTATTTACCTCTTACAAAGAAGGTATCTGCAACTGCACTGTTGTGTAGGATGAAACAGTATTTTGGGAGAACAGTAGGGAGTATATAATTAGACTATTCATCTCATGTTAATATTAGGCCTGAAAATAGAGACAGTATCACATGGCTTGCCTGGCTTATTTTAATTAGATGTCCTCCACCTGCTATTACAGTTATGATCCATGTATTCGATTGCTCTGCCACAGACCATCCTGAAACCCAGGCATCAGCCTGGAGAGCATACCAAGGGGAAAACCACAAAACCAACTAGGGATTATTACTGACATTCTTCCTTGTTCCTGTTTTGTACCTATGCAGGGGCTTTCTTCATCTGCATTCAAACCTGTAGCACACTCCACCTGCAATACTAACTTGTTGCACTTGTTTATTGTGGAAAGGGATTTTGTAGGAGATCAAAAAATTATTTCAAAAAGCACACAATTTTCATTACCTTCAAAGTAGTCTAAAAGCAGTAACAAAGTTGGAAATAAAATAATACTTCATATCATGGAAGATTCATTTATTGGATATTTCTGGTCCACATAGTTTAGGGGAAGCTATTTTACATAAGGAAGCGTAGCGGGTGTTGTTTTGTTTGGTTTATTTTTTTAAATCTACTTAACTAAGATTCAAAAACTGATTTCTTTCCTAGTCTAGTCTGCTTGAAGGAGAAGATGTCTGGAAGACTATGCAATCATCTGTTCGGGATTTTAAAGAACCCAAACAACTATTTGCATGGCATATCTTGTATTCACTTGAGGATGCACCATTCACACATAAATAGAGAACTACCAGAGGGAGACAGCAAGAGGGCTTGTCTTTTTCCTCAGAACCTGAACGTTTTAAAAGCACCCCACTCCCTGCTCAAAGCTGGCAACAGCCTGCTGAAGGCAATGACTGAGGAGCAATCATCTTGCTGCTGTATGAGGGATGTATTCTTAGGGTATGTTACAAGGTAAAAGTGCTCAAATTGCATGGTTTAAACCAAACCACGAACAAAGCAATCCAATGATTTAATAATGATGTAATTAACTGGCAATCAGTAAACTATACATTCAGGATCAGTATCAGGGATAAAACACATAAACCACAATATTAGAAGCATTTCCAAAATGTTAATAAATACCCATAAATTTCTAGGCACACTATAACTAATCCCAAGAGTTACACCACACACACACATTCACAGATACACGTACACACCACCCTCTCACAGGGCTCGAGGGTAACGAGCCCTCACCACTCTTCTGGGAATGCAGATTCCCCTGCTCACACCCACATCTTGCTGGAAACGTGGGTGCTCTTGCTTTGTGTATACCTATGCTGCCCTCTACAATCCTCAGGTGGCTGAGAAAGCACCCCACAAGTTCACATACACAGGTCCTTACTTTTTGCACCCTGTCCTGTGAGTACAGTGGCTGGACCACTCCAATGGGAGGATGCTCTGTTAGGTCTGGACAGAGATCATCATTCCAGTGGGGGGTGACTTGTGGCAGTATCAAAATCGGCTTTGACTGCTGCTCTGTTCCAACTTCTTTCTCCCCTCCTGTCACAAATTTACATGCTTCTTTTATACTTCAAGTTTACTCATCCATTTATTTCAAAAGTTTCTTGGTTAGAAGGATGACCATGTGGGTACCCCAACGAGTTGTACCAACAGGTCCAAGTGGGGAAGAAGGCAATGAAGAAGCTGGTCCTGAGAGGAAGGATTTATCAGCTTGGACATATTTCTACCCTTATGCATCTAAACAGCACCTAGTCAGAAAGAGCTCACACTCCATCAGTGCAAAGTATGGAGCAAGCTCAGCGCTGATGGTACCTGACCAAGAAGATAGTGGCTTACATTGGTACCAAACTGCCTGCTGTATTGTACTCTCTCTGCTTGGACCGGGCTCCTGGGGAAGTGCCATTTAACCTCCCACTCTGGCTCCAGCTTTAATTAGTCCTCAAATTGCCATAACATTAAGACATATGAATGATCAGCACCTTGCTGTGCTAAGGTAGCTCGTCCTTAGGAATATAACCTCCACAGATCCTCTGGAAGTACAAACTTTGCTTTAAAAGTAGGTAAACATTGAGTAATGAAAGCTGCTCTCTTTATGAGAGCAAGTATGCCACTCTCTAATTAAGATATATATAATTATATAAGTCCTGAGCACATCAAGTGCCATCAGAGTCTTCCTAAGAGATTTCTGTGTAATAGGCCAATTAGTAGTCCCTAGATCCCTACCCTGGAATTTGAAAACAGTGAGAAGATCCAAGAAAGATCGATTTTGATGCTATTAGTAAACCAGACCACAAACTCAGTTTCATGCATGATCATCAGTAACCACCATGCTGATGATACTGGTACAATATCTGTCTGAGGAGAAAAGTTCAGTTTCAGGAAGCTTTTCATAAAGCATAATCAGATGAATTAAACTGTCCCTGGTAAATCTGCAGTCTCCAGAAAACCACTGTATGGTTAATTTACATGTCTTTGTCCCAGTCCTATTTTAGTCCTTTTTTCTATTATATGGACTGATGTAGCAACCATCTATAAATATGAATAGAGTCCTGGCATAACTGGGGGAAAAAAAAAAGAAAAAAAACAGTTCCCTCTGTCACATAGAGGAATACCTTCAGCTCAGGCCACATTGTCTGATAACTGTCTGCAGAGCATGGAGGCAACTAGGAGAAGCAAGTGGCCTCTGAAAGTCACTTTTGTTCTCCAAGCTGTGGCAGGGGAGCAGAAGACACAAACTAAAGGAAACATTAAAGATACTTTGGTCCTCTTCATCAGAGTCTGCAGGCTGTTACTATAAAATGCTACTGTAGGGGTTTCTTTTTCCTAGCAGAGCCACAGTCCTAATAACAGTAAACAGAGCGAGAACACAGCAGAAGTAACATAAACCTCCCAGCTCAATACAACCAATATTAAATATTTGATTAAGTCTATTAAAATGGATATTGGTGCAAGACTTCAAGGAAAACAAGAGCAAAAGTCATCTAACAGAAAAAGACTTGTAAAATAGCTTTCAGAACCTGACTCTGTAAGTAGGGTAACTAAGCACCGGAGACAACAGACTAGCCAGGCCTTTACTCTTTCCCAGCCTCCTTACACATGTTCCAACTCATAGTCAACCTTACAACAAGATGGGTATCACCTATATATACACCAATATGAAATCACCTATTTGTCACACTCTCAGGCTATGCTCTGCCCACAGTTCCTCAAGAATCAACCGTGGGCATTATCACAATGCCTCTAATTTATGTGCTGTTTCTTACAGAAGTGAGGAGAGTGATCCCAGAATCACTTTGTGGAGCAACGGACTACTAATACAAGTAAAAATTGATGAAAGAAAAGCTCATATTAAAAAATAAAACTACCCAGCTAGTCAATCAGCCATCTAAAGTATATATTTACCATAATTAAAAGAGCTTAAGACACTTGATATTGAAGGACTGTATAAAGTAGAGGCATACCAAAGTGCAGAATTATTAACAAATCTCATGATGAAATCTACATGCAGATTTTGAATTGCCAAACTGTTGCCAGCGGAACTGAAACAGCCATTCCTTGACTGAAGTGCCCTAATACCATACTCAATAAATACTGAATAAAAACACTTAGAAAAGAAGTGACCAGCCAGAACACAATGGTGTTTAAGAATCACCAGTTCAACCCCAGGGAAATTACCAGCCATCAATTCCATACTGAAATATCTTTCTTCACATCAATTAGAACACAATTTACACAGCACAGAAATTATTTGAAGTTACAAGTCGTCATAAAACACATTCTTTCTATGAAGTGATGAATTCTACAAACACTAAGATCTGCCTATTTCTTGAAGCATGCAATTCAGCTGGAATTTCAAACTTAAGCTCCAGTTTCTAACACAATGCCAAAAAAATCTCCTGGCCAGCAACCTTGAGAATAAAACATGCTTATGCACTGATTCAGTTGCACTCTTGCTTTGAGTTGGCACAAACCATTCATTGGGTAGTTCAGACAAAGTTTGCAAGCCTAACCAAACAGGCTATTTCATCAGCTCAGAAGAAACTCTTGTTGACATGGCAGTCCAGGTGGCAGTATGACATTTCAGTCCTGTTTGCATAGACAGGATCAAAACAATTGTTACAGTGCTTGGAAGCCAACTACAACTTACATGTTTGATATCTGCATGGAAAACATGAACAAATCAAGTTTTAAGAATGTTCCTAAAAATGCCAGGTTTTCTTTCAGAACAGAGAGGGAAATACTTAAGCACTGGTTTGGACATCTAATCTGAGTCACGTTAACAACTTTAACAACTTCTAGGGCTCAGAAAGAATAAAAATTAACAGCATTTAATAAAAGCACAGTTCCTTTGGCAACTTCTATCTTGCCAATATAACATTAACAACACATGAGTTTCTAACTGGATTCAGGTGACACTTTACTGGTACAGAAGGCAATTTCTTGCACTCTCTCCTTACTTGGTGATGGATACTTAACAACCTGGCTAATATGAAGTGTATTAATGAGGCACTAAAACATTTTAAGGAATAAAGTAGGTATTAAAAATTCTTTGATACATTGTATTCATTTAAAGGCAATTCATTTAAAAGTTACAGGTCTTCTTGATGGGCATATAAAAAGGTTTGTTATATAGAGATTTTTCTCATTATTCACTTTCAGAGTTCATTTACCTTTGATTCATTTATTAATTCAAGTTGGCTTCACTGTTCTCAGAAAAGGAAAAAATAAACCATTTCATATACTTTGGCACATTTATGGTGGATCAGGAAAGAAAAAGACAAGATATAGAAGAACAATCCATAACCCAAAAAGAACAATATACTTTACCTATATTGCTCATTTCTCAGTCTCCTCTAATTTTTCTGTCTTGTAACAACGATATTACTAAGGGCTGAATCCAGAAGGTCTCAGAAGAGAAAGCTTCCACTCCATTCAGGGGCAAGGTAAACTCTCATAACTGGCCCTAACTACTCCAGTGATAATTAAGTTTCAGTAGACAGTGAACAGTTTTCAATGAATCTGTTCATTAATTGACATTTAGGGAGAATTTTATGCAGTGCAAACCAACAAGAGTTTTGGCTTTATTTCCTGTACAAACAAGCAGAAGGTATGAAACTGAATTAACTGCTCTTAAAGAAGAAAGGAAAGAGCTAAGCAAGGTTCTGAATACTTATGAGCCAGAAAAAGGAGAAAGAAATAGAGAACAGTAAGCAACAAAAATTGTCTGAGTTACAACTGGTTCCCTTACCTACACCAAGAAAAATACTACAAAAAGTTAGGGAGGTTTTCTGGACTGGATCCTTAAAGCCTACATGCTTAGACTCACAGGTAATATCATACAATTGCTTTTTTTCTGACCTAAGGAGGCTTCCTCCACTTCAAGGCACCTGCAGAGTTTTGTTTACCCCACTATCATAAGCGCTCTGTTCTAAAACCTGCTTGTAACAATAGTTAGATGCCTTCTTAAAGTCTAAGCCTACTTTTCCTTGTGGTCAGATTTTACTCATTTGCCTTTATATCGAGGTTAGCACTTACCATTCTTTTTCTTTCCCTTTTTTCTCTGTAGTGTCTCTGAACTCCAGAAGCTTTGTCTCCACCTCTTCTCTGTTTTACTAAACTAAAACACCAGCTCATCTAAGATGCAGAAATCATTACCTTGGTAACAGCTGACCACAAACAATACAACTGCATCAAGGTGGTATTACAGCTGAGGCAATTAGCCCTGCTGAGAAACACTGCTCATTAGCCCAGGAATTCAGTTAACGCACCTATGCTGCCTGAGACAGGCTCTGATCATTGGTAGAGTAGGCAGTTACTGAGAGCTGAAAAACAGGCATGATCTTCTATCTACTTTGTTTATGCCAGGCATCTGGAAAAACCAAGCTCGCTACTTTTTCTGAGGGAAAGGTTGGGATATGTAGACTATTGGTTGGGCCAGCAAGTTAAATTAGTATGGCTGTTCCTCTGCCTTTCCCTCCTTTAGTTGGCACTTCTGTAGCAAAAGCAAGTTAGCCTTATGCTCAGCCTTCAAGTGACAAAATAAATTCAGTCTACGATGATGAGAAGCCTTGAGCTAGCACTGACGCTGCCTTTGGGATCAGGACCACTCTGCACACTGCTGCAATGGACTGTTTTGTTCTGGCTGTTTCTGGGATCTGCCAGCATGTCCCCAGTTGCCTTTTGTATGACATACTTTCCATAGGGCATGCCAAAAGTCTGATTTGGCTAACTGATCCAGCAGGAAAACCATCACATATCTGTGAAACTGTATAAAGAACAGAACAAGAACAGACATTAAACCCAAATAAGCCAAAATACTTTTTAAAATTTGAGGTACTGATGTATTGGACTGTGTACTGTTTCAAGGTAGAGTTGCATAACTGAATTCTGTCCAGAAATGAAACTCCTAACATCTTACTTGCTTTACTTCTACTGGTTGTAATTTTCTGTTTGTAGCTTACTACATGTTGGGACAAAAGGCAAAAGAGGACACGAGCAGTAGTTAGTTTTCCATCGTTACTTTTTTTGGTAGGGATTGTTAGAGGGTTTTTTTCCCCAATTATAACTGTTGCTTTGAGGAGATAGTCAAATAATGATCCCCATAACCATGGCATAAATCTTTTTTGTTAGGCTACATTTTACCATTAGCATTTTGCCTTGCTATGCAATTACAGTTCATCAAGCACAAAAAGTATTTGTCAGTCTATTAATTTTCCACTGGAATCCTCCATTATTGCTCACTGAGTGTGCAGCCCAAGCTTCTTTGGGATCCAGCTGGTAGTGACCACTGTCATTAAAGAGGAATTCCAACCGCTGCTCAGTTCTCCCCTTCCTCAGTGGTTCCTAACTTTCTCATGCAAAACCTATCAAGGCAAAAATGTCTGTGACTGTTCTCAGCCCAGTGCTGAATTATTTTGGAAAGCATGAGTAAAATCAATTCAGTCACTTGAGTTAAGCCAGCATGAAAAATAAACTGCGCTTTCGCCATATGTCCTGACTGAAATTTTCAAGCATGGAAATCTTAAAAATGGCTAATTCTCCACACGTCGGTCCAGGTTGTTTTATAAATCCTCACAGAGGAAGGAAAAATTATTCATGGCTAATGAAAAATGGTTCAGTAATTGTAAACTTATGAGCATTTAAAGTCACACATTTGTTTAAATTTTCCCTGAAAAAAGGGATGAGTTAATGCCGCTCGAGTTTAGAGCTAATCAATTACCAGTAATGCTCCTTGGTGAAGTCTGGTTTAGCATACAAATAAAGTGTGGCTGTTTCACATTTTTTAAGTTCTTTTTCTTAAAAAAAGTACAATAAATAACATTGACACGACATTAATGAATCAAGATCTGTGATTCTAAGATATCCCCAGAAATATGTTCTTCCTCCAGTATCAACTCTACCTTATTCAACACATTCAGTACTGTTTTGGGTTTGTGTCGCGGGGTTTTTGGTAGTGGCTGGGCTTAAACCACAAGTACTTACACTCACTTTCCTGCACTGTGTGAATCTTCATGGACTGTTTTTTCTGTTACTTAAACTGTTATCTTGCATACAATATACAGAAAGAATACAGTGGCCAAAACAACAAAATTATGTTACTGATCATGTATCGGGGTAGGGATAGGCCCAGTCTTAATGGGGAGGGAGGAAGAAGGGCTGTGTAGTCCACAGGACTGTATTACCTACAAGTCAGGGTACACCAAGCTCGTGAGTCACTGATTATGGAGAAAATGGGAGGAAGCTTTGAGCCTTTGGATCCCTCCCCAGTAAATTGCTCATACAATGCAGGAGCCAAAAATTCCTTGGGACTCCATAGAATCAATGGAAGGAGACAAATTCTGCTTTAAGAGCTTTCCCCTTTGAAGATAATTGAGGGCAAGGGAAAGTGAGGTATCATGTAACTGGATCATTAAATGTGTGACAGTGCCTGTCTTCTTGGATGCATTTTATTTGAAGGCTGGGGAGGTAAAGTCAGGAGTTATGGCAGGTATAGGGTTAAAACAGTCAAAGACATATTAAAAAGAAAGTAGGGTAAAAATATTTAGATTAAAGAAATGAAAAGAGCTGTGGTGCAGAGCATATGAGAAGACTGAGAGACTTACAATCCTTTAAGGAAATACCACTACCTAAAGTGCAAATCAGTGTAGAGTATTGAGCTAAAGATCATTTTTCTCTCCCAATTTCCTAGCTGATCTCTGCTGAAAGCTTGATCCATCTAGAATTAAAATGAGCAAAAATTGCGTCAAAATGAAATAAAGATCTCATAATTTGGCCTCACGTATTTTCACGTGATCTATTTTTCACATCATCACTAGCAAGCTACAGCTTTATGTTAGAAAGGTAAAGCATCTATGTAGCAGTGGTCAATAGTGTTCTCCTTAAGAGTAACTGATGTTCTTACAATTGTTTGAAACACTTTATTTGCCAAAGCAGCAAGGTCAAAGACTTGCAGAAGTAAATTAATTGTAGCAGTGTTTGTTCTAGTTAAAAACACCTGCAGCTACTTCTGAGACCTGATGGTCAATGTCACTAACCTAATCTGGGAAGCAATGATATGAAAGGCAAAGACCTTGTCAGAGAAATAATCTTGCTGCTTTTAAAGATGAAGACTTAAACAGCAAACAAGCAAACAACAAAAAACACCACCCTACAATAATATTTTAGCATAATAACTTTTAAACAACTATTAATTCACTGTAGAATCAGCATCATGGGATCGGTACCTCCAATGGTGCATTATCACCTACATTTATTCCTTTACATTTCCTTTATTCATTGGAGTTGCATGTGTTCAACTGCACTAAATACCCAAATGTTTCACAGCTCCATGTTTACATTACATGCAATGCTCAGTGACTTTTCCATACAGGTCTGTTCACAGGTCTATTGACCCCAGCACAGGCTCTCTCCCTCAAACAGTGTCCAAATGCTTGTGCAAGAATTCATGTAATAGTTGATCTTGGTTGTGGTTTGAGTCTGTATGCTACAGAGCTAATACCTTGTTGTTAGTCAATCATGAAATGTTTCTCAATGAGAAAGTGCTTGCGGCCTCAGGCTATGTTTCAGACAATTTAAAGTCAGATCCCGTGTTAGGGTTTTATGATATTATATCTTTTCCTGAAAGTTCTTAACACCAATATAAATGAGGGATTCATATTTTTAAACTTTTAAATATTTTTGCATAATTTTGAAGTCATCATGTCAAGTAACTACTTCCTGTGAAAATCAATACCAAAATAATTTTTCATCTTATTAATACTGTGAACAGATGCCAATAATAGCAAATCCTTCTATGTCTAGCAGACCACACGTTACTGAAGATCCATCTGCTATGTGAGAAACTAGGGGCAGAACACCTGACATGTATCTTCCCCATGTGGCTTGGTTTAGCAGGGATTCTCTGATTTGCACAGGATTTTGCACCAACACGCAGCAGCTGACTCTTTTCAATTTAAGTGTTTTTGTTATGGCCCTATTCTTCTGTCAGTAATTGCTTGGTGGCTAGTATGCTCAAATAGGGTGAAAGACAGCAGGGGGAAACTTAATCACTTGGCTATAAGTTAAGGGGGAAGGAGATGCCCTGCATGCTTCTTAGTGTGGTTGTGCCCCTGTGCAGCCAAGAGAACAAATATTCTTTGAGAGGCAATGTTTTAGTGAGTCTCTGTCACTAAGGGTTAAAGCTTCTCACTTAGTTTGCCTAGTCAATTAGCCAGATTGCCAGTTCCCACACTGAGAATAAAGTCACTTTTTTAAAATTGCCTTTACTTCCCCACTGTGACTTTCACAGGCTGGCAACCAGCAGGCTTCCAGAACGGGCAAAAGCTGGCTGTGCTCTGTCTGCTGCACTGGTGCATCATCCAGCAGCGTGTGGATCACAACACTGGAGTAAGGACATGCTCACCGTATGGCCATGTAGCACCCATGCCTGATAACCTGGTGTATCAAACCTCCTAGAATGTGATAGGGCTGTTAGGTTCATGAATTGCATTTCAGCTAAATGGGGATTTTACTTAGTGGAGCTATAAATATTGGAGGAATATTTAGATCCTCAGTCAACACAAGGATAGGGTTTTCTAAATATCCTCACTGAGGTGTCTTTTCACAAGTGTAAAGATGAAAATAGAAGACAAACATAGGGCCCTGAAGACCCTCAATTAAACATACAATGTTTCCATCTGTTATCCCTTCAGTTAATTCAACCCTTAACTCCCAACAGCTGCAACTCAGTGCCAAATCTATGAAGCAGTGCTGCCATCTTACAAATACAAGTGTATGTCCTGAGAACAGAGCATATACTGTGCATCCAGATACCTTATATTTAGTAAACAACTTGTGTTTAACATTAAACCTCCTTGTGCTTCTAATGCAGTTGCCTAGTTGCAAATGCAATGTCAGGTATTTTTATCTTGTGCAAGACTATGCTTCCATGAGCAATTATAATCTAATTAAAGTCATTTATGTTTATGCCCTAGGGAAACATTCAGTTACTTGTAGGCATCTGAGTTTTTCCTGTCTTCCAATCCTTGTTGTAATTTATGCTTTATTGAGCACTTCTAAATATCCACAAGTTATTTCACTGCCACCCCAAAGCAGTGCCACCGTGTAGCCTATGGCACTGTTTTCAGTGCTTCTATCTAGAGTTAAATTAAATAAAAATTAGTAATATATCTATTAAAGTTTCAGAACTCCACTTCAGCTACAGCTTGTGAAGCCAGTTTTATAAAGTTTTCCCTTATACCAAAGGATGTTCAAGATTTTCATACCATAAATTATACCTTAATCAGTGTTCAGAACTCTATGCCTTTGAAATGCAAGCAGATATCTAGGAGTGTCTGAAAGAATACATTTGTGATTTCAAAACCTAGAGGACTACTACAATGCTCTATAAAAATTATTTTGGAGCTAGGAAGAGCACACAGGGAAGTGTCATTAAGGTAAATATTTTAAGATAGTGCTGGAAAAATTCCTGTTATTTACCAATTATATAGCAAATCTTTTCATCACTAAATGAATAATATTTCATAAAGCACTACAGGTTTTTTTTTCAAAGTTCTGCTAGGAGTTGATCCTTAGACATTAAAGCCAGTATAAAGGATCCCACTGATTTAAGTAAGCTCTGGAGCACACTTCTGTCTGTTAGAGCCAGTACACTCAGGCCATGGCACAGAAGAAGGAAGGGTGCCATCAGTACCAAAGAGTGTCTCTAATAGCTTCCCAGGTTTGGACCTTTCCTCCTTGGAACTCAGAACGTTTGGGTGCAAGGTGAAACAGCCAGTGAAAGAGCACACGATTTCATTTCAAGCAATCTAACACAATTACTGCAGAGGGTGTGGGAAGTGATCTGTGTGTATCATTGCTGTCAGCCCCAGGAAGGATCATTGCTGATGGCCTGTGACAAGCGGAACATTTTCCCAGCTGTGTCTATACTAGTCTGTCATCAAAAATGTTCCTCATCGTTACAAAGAACAAGGTATTTTGACTACAGCTATGAAAGACTTATTTTCTCATCCAATGTAATTCCAGATTTCAAGCATTTTTCATTCCATGTTGGTGTGAACCCAAAACTTCTTGAAGGTTTTCACAAAGAGAAAGCACACTTTCCCTGGCATTCCCAGATCAAGTTCATGTTGTACAACCTGGTCTGAACAAGGGATGTAAGGCTAAGCATTTTTCTAACATATCATGAGCACCAGGTTGTCTCGGGGTGGACTTCATTCTCTACTGTTGGATCTGCTACATATATATGTTATCTATAAACACCCAAACATTTTACTGCAGCCAGGACTTGATCCCAGTAGAGTTTATGAACTTGATTGTTGTGGTTTGGGACTATTGTCCATCTTTATCTTTCTTCAGCATGGGTCAAGATAGCTGTCCCAAACTAAGCTAAATATACTTCAGTTTGACAACTAGTCATTTTATGACAAAAGTAATTTCAGTAAAATATTCCCAACCAGGGGCAGTAGCACTTCTTTTGGAACAGGTTCCAAATAGCAATCAGCATGGCCAGCCTGACCTCAGAACAGATTTAATGAACATGACTAGAGAGCTAGAATACAGCCTGACGTGGCTGTATTCTCCACAGACCATTTTTTTAGCTGAAGTCCTCTTTAGTAGGGGTCTGATGTCCATGTAGTACAGTCCCATGATCAGGGCAGCACTTAATTGTGTCATTAACATGAAATGAGTGGGACTTAACCACATATTGTTACATACAAGTTGTCCTAAGTATGGATCAAGAAATCCTTGTTCCTTGGGAATTATTCTTAACATGCATAGAATTAAAAAATGCAAGCAGACATTCTGTGGGACTTTAGTCTCAATAGCATAAATACAACTTTATTTGCAATGTTTTTAAAGCTGACTTAAGAACATATACAGAAATGGCCTTCTTTCTATATGCTGTTCCACTCACCATCCTAAAAAAAAAGCAAAAGCTAAAATATTTTTTGCTATATTTTCAAACTAGGAATATATCAAGCAATTCTGAACAGCTGAGTTGCTTGTATTACTAAGCAGAAGTGCTCATCAACATTTAAGCATGCAAACCCAGTATATTTTAGGTTCCTTCAGTGCACCTTGTTTAGTGTGCATGTCAGGACACCATAAGTTTAAACGTTATGCTGAGAAGATTTAATTATCTGCTACTTCCATCACATATCTCCAGCCCACACTTCACTGTCCAAGCCATTAACTGAACATTTGGAATACAACTACAGATGAAAATGGATTTATTTGATTAATGTGTGTATGCAAGTGTGGGTTCTCTTGTGAACTATTCAAGTGTTGCATTTAATTGAGCTACAGCTGGTGCTGACTGTGTTTTCAGAGAGTAGGGATTTACTGACTGATTGGCTGTCTCTCCCTTTTAACCTGGATAAAGATGCATTCGGTAAGAAATTTCCTGATGATACAAAACCAAAGGGAGAATAGTAAAAAAGAGAAGAGCAATAAACTGAATACAAAGAAGAGCACATAAAATCTGGTAGCTTATGCAAAAGGAAGGAAACTAGGCATACCAGTTAGAAAATGCATTAGATCAGGGATTTTATTTGTAAATCTCCAATTCAACCTAGGGCGCGGGGCAGGGGGGAAGGAGTGGAACAAGTAAGGGCTACTATTCCAATGACAATGCAAATCTCCTTTGGAGAGGCAGAATAAATTAAATTAATGAACTTTCAAAGCTCTTCAGCTGAGAACTTCTCTCCCTTGTTGGCAGAGTTAGATACAGCTGTTCAAATGGTATCACAGAGGAAAAGCAGAAAATAGTAAAAAGAAAGAAACTAAGAAATTGTCTTCCCTGCTCATGCAGGTCAAACATCCTGTGTGACCTGACATAAGTACTGCTTAGCCTAAGAAAAAGGGGTGAAACCAAATGCAGATTGCCAGGGTGCCAACAAAAGTATTAAAAAAAGCAATAAAGCTATACAGTTCAAAACAAAACAAAACCAAACCAAAAAAAACCACAAACCAAAAAATCCCCCAAACCTCCATAGCCTTCATTATCTGGAAAAACACTGCAAAACTTAACCCTTTTTATCATTTTGGTGGAACAGAAGTTCTGGACGATCATCAGGAAAGAGGCCACCACAAGGGCTCTTTCCAGCTATTCTGGGTATGCAAAACCAATGCTCCACATTCATCCTGCCCCTATTCCATCTTCCAGCATTGCAGAGCCTATCCGGCCCTTCTGTACATGGGAAAGTCACTTCTGTATTTCAGGTATTTTCTTCTGTTTGACTTTTTTTCTTTTTCATCAGTAATTTCGTTGCTATCTTTCTATAAACTGTGATCTGTTCTTTATGTGGAGGTTTAATATATTCTTTTTTTTTCTCTTGCAGGGGAATAATACTGTAGTTTTTAATTCTACGTGTCTTGCTGATGCCCACAGTTATAAATTAAGATGTTCTAGAAATATGGTTTGTTTTCATTCACTGGGAAAGAATGCCTTCTATGCAGAAATAATTGAGGAAATGTAATTATTTAAAAAATCTTAGTTCTGAATAACGTCCCTAATATGATTTTGTATGTAAAATCTAGGAAGATGTAACACCAGAATTTCCTGTTCTTTCTCACTTTTTCATACTAGGATAGGAACAGTTACAAGAGGACTCTGTGCCAGGTTTGCCAGTATCTCAAGGGCTTGAAAATCTCAACTGTCATCTGACTCAGTGGGTCACAGAAGGAGATGCACTTCTAAATATACATGAGAGAGCTGCGAGTGAAGACATGCAATGTGTGGGACTGTGATGCCATTATGTCGCTGGGAATTTTGTCTGCTAACTTGTTTTTTAAAGCACAGACTGCTCTACCTGGCTAATCTTAAGCTCCACTCCCCCAGCGTTGTGGCTTCTCTCCTGTTCTATAACCCTGGTTGCCAGATATCTCTGTCAACAGCTGGCTGATTGGGACAACCGGCTTCTTCTGGCACACGGGGTCACCAACCAGGAAAGAGCCATGTGCTTAATATATTATGAAATAAAATATGAGGCTGGAGCTCAAATGACAGAGTCTATTCCCAGTAAATGAGATCTGACAAGTATAAAGAATATATTGAAAGTGTAAGACTTTATTCAGACGCTAGTCAGAACAACTCCTCAAAAAGTATCTATCCTTATCCATCTGTCTTGAGGAAATTCAATGCAAACAAACAATAAATAATGAGAAGAAAGAAAAAACAAACCACAAAAATGCCAAAAAATACACACGCTCCCAGTAGTAACCCCTGATCACTGAGTATCACGATGGCAGAGCGCCCTAAATTCCCCAAATTCTTTGTTACAATGTGCACAGTAAATACAATGCGGAATGAGTAGGTGCTTCTACTATTGACAGTTCTTTAAATAGTGTCCCTTGCATATGGATAGAAAAGAAAGAAGTTGTGAGGAAAAGTTGCTGAGAGTTCTCTATACTCTGCTGAGTATAGAGAAGGTGTTTACAGTTTGGTATCCTCTCTTTTTTTTCCTCTAAGAGTGCTCTATTCTCTAAACCAGAAATAAATCAGGTGCTCTTCTGGATTTTATGAAAAATATTTAAAGGAGAGATACAAAAATGGCATAAATGTAAAATATTAGCAGTAAAATAAAAAAATACAGTGTGTAAACTTTTAATAAGCTTAGCATTAACAACTTGAATTTCTTTAAATTGTACCAAGAGTGACAGCTATCGCTTCATCCTCTCAGGTTTGCATGTACATTACCAAATATAGCCTTTGCTTCAGCCAGCAAGTCCTTTACTTCTCCTGTGCTAGAGTAATTAAAAGCAAAGCTATAAAACTTATAATTACTCCAAGGATTTATTGAAATCCCACAATTTTTTTTATTATCTTTCTCCAATGTACTATTTATAAACCCTGCCTTTGAGACCTTTTATGCAAGCTATTTGTAAAGCACATTCAATTTGCAGAGTAATCTGGCTCCCCCAAGTGACGATTGCTGTGGTTGCTAGTCTACACCTGGACCTAAGATAACAGAAAGGGGTACTAAATATTAAACTAATTTGGTAACATTTGGATTTTGTTGGAGATCTTTGAACTTCAGTAATTCATACATTTTAAATAGACTATTTTGTTGTAGTGTAGATGGTAAGTGAAAACACTGAAACATTGTAAGGAACTTATTTGCCCCACTTCTCCTGGATGATGCTGAAATTTTATCTTACAAAAGTACCCATACTATTAGTAACTCCAGCAATAATACCTATAAGAATAATTGTAGTAGAGTAGAAGGGAGGTAGGAGAGCAAACTATTTCCCTTAAATTCATTCCACAGCTTCCAGATGCTGTGCAGGCAGATAAGCAGAGAAAATCTGCTGAAATATAAGGAATGTCTGTGAGTGAACTTACTATTCAGTCTTTAATATAAGGTCTGAAAGAACATGCTTTGGAACGCTCGAAAAGAAGTGGATGAAAATCACAGGCGTAAGGAAGGCTATTCTGGTTTTCTGCAATGCTATTTTTGAATGACAGCGTATTCTGAAAGGAAAGGTTTTTAAAGCGCTCCAGAGTGAGGAGGCTGAAGACCAGGGAGATACCATGCAAAGCCAGACAGTGAAACTGAGATTGCTTTGGATGCTGCCTGTATCAGTTTTGTGAACCCACTCAAAGATCCTGGGCTTAGCTTTTGCAAGCTTGCAGGGACATGTGAAAGTAGATCTCCTGGAACTTGAAACTACCATGAGGCAGTTGGTATGTTTTAAATATCATTGTTAGTCATGTAACGTAACATTGTACATGACTACATGTTAGGCATTGTAACAACTGGAAATTTTACCATAAACAGTAGGATTTCTTTTACCATCATTATTACTTGCAGTTTTGTTATTTTTGGTGAGGAAGACCATGCAAAGGCTGAGCAAGCTGTCTTTTGTTAGCTCAGAATTCTACTTCAATTACTTATTAGCAGAGAAACCAATACAATGGGTCAGCAGCTATTGGAAAGTATCAGAATCTATGCACATAGATACGCATGTGTGCACACACATACGAGGCATACAGACTATTAGAAATTAACTTAATGCCTTTGGCATTATAGTTCTCTCTGCCATTGTCCCTAGCTATAGAGGAGTATGAGAGCTATACAATAACACAGACAGTATTTGTTTTATTTGTGCATTCTCAGTCACATGTTCTGTTCCTTTGAAAAGACTGCGTGAGGAGGAAGCCCGCTCAAGACAATGGGAGATAACTCGTCATGCTCAAGGGACAGAAAGTCAGAGGGACCACAAGAAGGAACAGACAGGAGATTCACAACAAAGAACAGCCTGTCTCTCTCAGAAAGACTGGAAAGAACTTCCCGAACAGGACTACACAGAAACTGTGGGCACTCAGCAGCTGAAATCCAGGACCTGTCTGCAAGGTGATGGTGGGCAAGAAGAGGACAGTGCATAAATCTTACTTCTGTTCTGTCGCCTCAAGTTGCCCTAAGTTTTCTTTACATAAAAAAGTAGAAATGTAACTTTTTATTTAAATTAAATGTGGCTTCTTTTTAGTTTATAATTTTTTTGGTCTTTTGGGGGAGCTCATTATAAGATGAAAGTCTGAGGCATTTCCACATCAAAGCTGCACTCTACTCTGCATCTTGTCACAGGAGGGAACAAACAACCTTGCAGACCAATAGAAGCTGCTAGTGTCCTAGATCCCTGTGTTATTCTGAGGAAGGGCAGGGGGTTGTGAATAATATAACAGGGAAAATCTCCTTTGGATCTGAAGTGATTCCTTTTGAAGAACATACTGAGGTGCTTAAAGCCAGATTTTTGCTTAGATTCTCTGTCATCTTGTGTTAATCTGTCACTGTACATAAAGTAAAAAAAAGGATGACTCTTACTCGCCTTGCTGAAGATTG
>VYZV01018537.1:45637-62106 GCA_013401275.1 Pandion haliaetus | reverse complement strand
TATGCATGATAAGCATAAGAATGATGGCTTGTTCACAGCAGTGGGCCATGCAGTCTTCTAAAAAGGGGAAAATGATTCTTACTAACCTGATCTAAAGATGATCAACAGTAGGTACGGGCTGGCAGATATCTTTAGGAAGGGCCAGTGCCTCACAAAGCAAAGGAAAAATTTAGTTCTCAGAAAAAAAAAAAAAAAGGGCACATGTCACTTCAGGAAATTAGCATATGATTTGCATTTTGAACGCTTAGATTTAAAAAAAGCATGCTTTTTAGCCTTAGTATGTAAATGCAAAATTATATGTCTGTTAAAACATTCAAGAGCTAATGTGCTTCTGGCTGTATACTCTATGCAGTTCAAGACATCTTCTTGAAAGTGATGTATGGCATCTATTTACTGCTTGGTTAGTAGAGGTATATGCAGGAAAGCATTAACCTGTTATCAACTCTTTTTTAAAAGAGTTTACATTGTGAGCTTTTACTTCCATGCTTCTCATCTTAGACCTGTGATTTGGCCCTGTTCCCCAGTAGTCTATTTTACAGCTGCAGGAGCTCTTTGTATCTGTTAAGGCCCAAGAGTAACTACAATTAAGATGTTCTTATTGTTGCTGATACAAAAAGGTGTTCTTAAAGAAGCCTGGCTCTTTTTTATTTTTTATTCTCCTCCCTGATTTTTTTTCCCTTTTTTTATAAGGTGCCAAATAACCAAAATGACCATTTATTTTCACAGATTTGAAAATTAGATGTCCATCAGTTTCAGGGGAAGTACTAGATATTGAATTAGTGAGATTGTGTGAATGGCGTTCTAGTGTATCTGTGTTATTGGTTTAGTATCTGATCCTTTAATGGCGTACAACTCTTCTTGACTATATGAAAATGTAGTGGTGGTTAGGTCTCCTCCAGAGATACAAATTAGACTTTCAAGAGTTGCAGAATTAGGCTTTCAAGATTTAAAGCATGTCAACAGGTTTGGACTGAGAAGCCTACTTCCTATACTTCTGAAAGCTGTCTAGTCTTAGACATTGAGGTTTCTTTAAAGAATTGTCCCCAGGTATAAGTGACGAACACTTTTTAAAAACTCTTTTGGTGCATAATTCTCTCATTTTAAATATATGTATAATTAATGAATGTGATACTTACATCCTCAACATTTTATATATCGAGCTGTTAATCTACTTGTATTGATTGCACCCTGCTTTAATCAGGATGCTAGAAACAGGCTATAAAAAAAGACTGCATTAATAGTCCATTTTTAAATGGCTCATTCACAGAGACAGGAGAACTTACACTCTTCAAATGTGCTTTTTCTTGGTGAAAAATTCTCCTGTTATATAGGAAGGCTATTTATAGCTATATTGTTTAGCCAAAAAGTAGACATGGTTGAATAATTTATTGCAAGGAGTATTAGCTGTGAATTTAGTTCTATTTTCTCTTCACAAATCATTCATTAAATGACCTGAATCCTTTTGTGAATGAAAAATGTCAGCCTACAGGTTAATCTGTCAAGCTATTTGCATGATTCCTTTTGGGTATGAGAATTTTCCACCTGTGGTTGGTTTCATCCAACAGCTTGTTTTCCATGGGAGTTAACTGGCTGCCATAATCAACCTCACTTCTTTTACTTCAGTGGACAACTGAACTTTGAAAATTACAAATGTCTTTTGCAATAACAGTTGTACTCACTTGTAGACAAAGGTCTACGTGTCAATCTGAAGAATAACCCTTCATCTCTCTTCAATGTAAACAACATTCCTTCCCTGAAAATTAGCAAAAATAGCTGACAGTACATAGCAGAAAACTTGCAACTAAAGGATAGTCTAGTTTTGATTCATATGCTTAATCCTGCATGAATGCAGTGTGATCATTTTTCACCTATGTCTAGCAAGAAGTCATTTGTCCTGTGCAAATAACATTAAACAAGGAATTCTGAAATATAGTTACAAGCAGCCTAGTCATGTCACCTGCACTCATCTAAGTGTGTCTGTGAAAAACTCATACGTATGGGAGTGAAAGTTCAAAGCAATGGGATAAAAAAATTGAAAGTGCCAATTTTACCTGGGCACTGGAATCCCATTACTAAAAGTAGCATAGGCACTTAACACTTAAATCCTCAAAGATATTTAGGTGCTGAATTCAGTAGTAAGTAAGTACATAATGCCTTTAAAGAGCTGAGCCTTAGTCAACCTAGGTCTCTATAAAAGCAAAAGATAATCAGATTCCTAAGTGTTAGGCCTCAGTTGGAGACATATATTATTATGAATTAGCTGAGAGCCAAAAACAAAGCAAAAGTGCATAGAGGGAAGAATGTTTCTCCTCTTTTAAAGTTTTCATGTACGAAAAGTAGTTGAGAAAAAAAATCTGTTTTGAAATGCTGTCTTTTCTCAGGATTGAATAGTGCTGACACAGAATAGGGTTTCTTTGTTTTCTTAAAGTCTATGAAAAATTATTTGGTTTAATTCTTTTGTTTTGTTCATTGTCTTTTCTTAGAATCTAGTTATTTGCAGCAATGTTAACAGCAGGTTCATTTCTCTCCAAACTATGCTGAGATGATTAAAACTGAAGAGCAATCCTTGAATAGTTCTGAGAGTAATCTTAATACTACATTGGGATTTACATGGTGCTCTATGTTCCCAAGCTCTTAGCAAGACCTCTTCAGATATTTTGCCCTAAACCAACTATAAAGCAAATATTTTCCTGCTAGTAATTAAGTCCATTTCCATGTCGTAACATGGGTCCCAGAAGTTGCATTTGCCTCTCTGAAATTACTCAAGTTAGAAAACTGATAATAAACCCATAATGCATACTGAATCTCAGTACTGTGCAATTAACATTGCAGTTTAAACCTTAATTAGATTTTGCCTTTGAAGGCAGTGGATTTCAATGCAATTTAATGGTTTGTTTGTTCAGTGGCTCTCTGCTTCCATTTAATTATGGCACTTTTAAAAATAGTTTTCCTTACTAAAACAGCAAGAAGAGGCTGAAAAAGGTACTACTACTGCTCAGTATGGGAAAAGGTAGGTGGGGTGATTATTAAAAAAGGTGTCGACATATTTGAGTGGAACTGCGTGGTTATACACAATCCTACAATGTATCAGTACTGTTAAAACTATGAGGCATCATTTTGACTGCTGTGTGGATAGGCTGGAAAGCATCAGCTTTTGTAGTCCCTTAAACTCTTCTCAATGAAATAAACTCCAATTCCTCTCTAAGCAGATTTTAGTTCAGATCCCACTGTAAGTATATATTAGTCTTGCATATGTTAGATCAGAAATGCATTAACAGCATCATCTGCTGGGGCCTTCCCTTTTGTAAGTGGTGGTAATCATACTGTCCCTGGTAAAAAGGTTGACCAGCTGGCCTGCTAATTATGAACTCCTAGTAAGAGGTGGCATGCTGAAGTAACAATTCCTCATTCAGCTCATCACTGGCTGAGACACACAGGCAACTTACCATGGCTTAACAAATTGCTCTTTGAGCAATAGGAACTGTCCGTGTGCATGCTTTAGCCCATGGCAAATACAAATTAATTCAACTTAATGTAGTCTGTAGTGAAAGGAGAAGCACAGCTTCGCTACTTCACATTTGTCTAAAGCAAAGGGTATGAACATGGCTGGTTACTATTGTTCATCTGGTGTCCTGTAACTTGAGAGACAGTAATTGGCCACAAGTCTGTCCTCCAATTAACACTTTAAGCGGCATTATTTAAAAGAGAGGAAGGTATTGTTCTTTGCTTCTCTATGTATTCCTGTGCGCTGGAACTTATGAGCATTGTTTTAGATACTCATGGTTTTTAATTTCAAGCAACCATGTTCCTCTAGGTGATTAGCACAGACATGTAAAAAAGAAGACATTGCAGATAAACGTTTGATTTGTAAATTTCATTCACTGAGGTTTTTCACAAGGTTGCCCGGAGAAGTTGTGGCTGCCCCACCATTGGAAGTGTTCAAAGGCAGGTTGGATGGGGCTTTGGGCAACCTAATCTAGTAAGGCATGTCCCTGCCCATGGCAGGAGGGTTAGACTAGATGATCTTTGAAGGTCCCTTTCAACCCAAACCATTCTGTGTTTCCATGATTCTATGATCTGTATCAAGAGAATTTAATATGACTGCAGCCATGTGTAAGAACTAATTTGCTAAAACTACAATTATATATGGTTAGCCAGTTATGACTCTGAAGTAGATTTCACTCTTCAGGGTTGTCTTGGTGAGGCCCTAAGCTAAGCTGTTGACAGAGGTAAACAGTCACATTATAGAGCTATGGTGTAAAATACTTTTCTCTAGCTACTTAGCTGGCATAGACTTGAGTTATTCTGAAAACTTGGAGTCTAAATCACTGGCTTGTTCTGAGAGAGGAAAAAATCCTTCATTATTAATGGAATGAAGCCAGGGATGTTCTCCATTACTGTCCTTATTCCTTCTGTTATTTTTTAATATTTCATTATTTTATAGATGCAAAAACTACACAAGACCTTTATGATCTTGTAATCAGATCTCCAGCATCTGGTTCATGCATTTTCACCCAGAGATTCATCTGTCAGAAGTTGTGTTCCAAACCCCAGGCAAACCTCAGATAAAGCCTTTACCCTGAGGAGCTTAGGATAGGTCAAGAACAGAAACACAGAAGGGGTAGGTGAAGGGGAGAAAAAATGCAGTCAGGAGTCATGCATTTTTCTCTGTATGTATTTCCTCTTTCTTTTTTCCTTTTTTTTTTTTTTGTATGTTTATGTAAACACTACGTGTGTAGGTTTTTCTCTCTTCTGTTCATTGGTCCTTGTTAAAAGCTGCCAATAAATTTGCTGAGGTGAGCTGATTGGAGCAATGTTTGTGTCTATGTGTACGTTTGTAGCTGCATTATCTTCTCTATATCTTCTTCTTTAGTGGGCATAGTTGGTGGTTGGACTCGATGATCTTAAAGGTCTTTTCCAACCTAAATGATTCTATGATTCTATACTGGTTTAAATGTTATAACCTAGGAAATATATATTTTAGTGGGGGGCAGTGCTTCTGGAAGCAATGCAGCCTGACTGAAAGAAAATGCCCTATTTCTTTCATACTTATTTGGGAAAGCTACAAGTAGAAGTGTGTTGTCTGTTGAACTTTTTGGTTTGCTGCTGCCCCTATTGCTTTTTCTTTTGGCATTGGGAAAGAAATACAGGTTGCTCTTTGAACTGGACAAGAAATATGTGTAATCCTAGTATGGCTGTGTCCTGATTTTGGCTGGGATACAGTTATTTTTCTTCCTAGTAGCTGGTATAGTGCTATGTTTTGGATTCAGTATGAGAAGAATGTTGATAACACACTGATGTTTTCGGTTGTTGCTAAGTAGTGTCAAGGTTTTTATTCAGCTTCTCATGCCCAGCCAGCAAGAAGGCTGGAGGGGCACAAGAAGTTGGGAGGGGACAGAGCCAGGGCAGCTGACCCAAAGTGGCCAACAGGGTATTCCATACCATGTGATGTCACATCTAGTATATAAACTGGGGGGAGTTGGCCTGGGGGGGGATCACTGCTTGGGAACTAACTGGGTATCAATCAGTGAGTGGTGAGCAATTGCATTGTGCATCACTTCTTTTGTATATTTCAATCCTTTTATTAGTATTGTCATTTTATTATTGTTGTTATCATTATTAGTTTCCTCCTTTGTGTTCCCTTAAACTGTTCTTATATCAACTCATGAGTTTTACCTTTTTTTCCCGGATTCTTTCCCCCATCCCACTGGGTGGGGGGAAGTGAGTAGGTGGCTGTGTGGTGCTTAGTTGCTGGCTGGGGTCAAACCACGACAGGCTGACTGTACAGATTCTGCAAAATCTCTATGCTCGGGTCCGTACAAGGCTTCTCATTGCCAAAAAGAAGTAATGCTGAGTTGAATACTTTCCTTTAAATGGTGGGAAAAAAGTACTCTACTTTGAGGTGTAGCACAGGAATGGTCATAGGAGCATAGCAGCTTTAAACTGTTCTCTATAATTCTCTTTCTTCTCAGTAACATTTCTATTGCAGAGTTATCAGTTGGAAATCCTTTGATTTTTTGGTTTACAATCCTGATGGCTCAAATTGTCAAGTTACAGTCTCAAAATCTGTTGAGAAGGTACATGTAAGGAGATGCACATGATAATAATTGTACCTAGCAATGGCATTAGACACGGGCATTAACGGAATGAGTTGACCTGTCCATATGGCTTTCATCTAGACTAAAACCATTAAATGTTCTGAAATAATCCTTCAAAAATGAGTTCTTGGTTCAATAAATTAATTTTCCAAAAAGATGACATTAAAAAAAAAAAAAGAGAAGACATAGGAAGGGATTAAAATATGAGACCATAGCATACCCCAGGAGAACCAATACAGTGGTGAAAAAAAATGTGAAGAGGTGAATAAAAATACTGGCACAAGCATCTGGAACCTGTGATATGTTGGGGTTTTGGCAATGTGTTTGCATAGGGAAAACATTTTTTGTATCAATGTAAATGCATTGGAAGACCACTGAAGTTCAGACATCAAGGCTTTCATGAAATCAAAGATGATGGAACTAAGCTTTCTGATTTTACATTGTAGAAGCAACCTGATTGGGGAGATCATTTACTGAATATGGGCTAGAACATCTTAGACTCTGTGGGAGTCTTTCCAGTGTTCTGAATAGGCTTGGAGTGTGATCTTTAATGCAGTAGTGGTGTGTCATATTTCAGAGCAAGATATGCTGAATGTAACTATCATGCTTTGCAGGTTGCCTCTGGCAGGAAAATTACTTGTGCTGAATCATGTCAGAATTGCATGATGTGTGAAGTAGAAGCAGAATACAGATGAAACAGTAATTGGGGGAAAATGGAAAAGAAGGTGCGGGGTGAGGGAGATGGAAAGCAACAAAAAGTAATAAACTAGAGGAAATCCTTACCATGGAACAAGTGGATCTAATCAACTGGGGAAAAGGGTTACTCTGCTTTTTCATCAGCAGGATTTTAGTCCAAAGCTAATACATGAACAAATTAAGAGTAGCAATGTACCAGAGATTCTGCTGCCATTTTGCTGTGCTATTTAGAAATAAATGAACAAGAATTCAGGTGGCTCTACAACTACTGCTCCTGTACAAAGATTATATGATTAAAAATAGGTTTCAAGGCATATTTAATCTTTTCGTAAATCTTCAGGCAGTTTCTCTGCCACATCAAGTTATTATTTCCTACATGGCATGGGGAGAGTGGACAGCTTGGGTCCAAAACCAGATAGTTCTATTGATCAATGTGAAGGACCTGTGGTATGTTGTATATAATGCAGAGGAAAAAAGAGAACCAAAGAGGGCACAGCTTTCGTATTTATTAACATATTCAGCTTAAAAAAATGACCTCAAACAGCAGAAAAACAGATGTGAAAAGTATCACAACAGTGGACTTCAGGTAGTTATACTGGTCAGTCTGACATGATTTCCATAGATTGGTTTGTTTGTTCATTTTTCCCCTGTGGGCAATTTCATAATGTAGTCCAATAGTTTTGTGTTTACTTTAGTTTTTAAAGTTTAATAATATATCTGAAGCAATTTGGAAGCACAGCAGAAATGAAAGGTTACCAAAAGTGTGTTTGTCATGTGCATACAGGTAGGAAAATTAATGAATCACCAAAGTACACATACACTATGGGAAGACAAGTTGATTGCTTCCTCCAAATTAAGTAAAATTAAGTGATGTCACAGATCACTTGCATCTTGGTAAATAAGTAATGACCTTTGGTTTAGGTGGTTGCACTCCCTGGAGCACATAGTGTTGTATAAGGAAGTAATTAATTATTCATTGCATGACTCTAAAGTGTCCCAGTACAATTTGTGATAGTTTATGTGCATTTGGAGTAACATAGGGTTTGTACTTGGTTTGCAATCATAAAAAAAATCTTAACTGTCTTTTCTTGAAGTTGCTGGGTTTGTGTTGCTGTGAGGGACAGATGTTTCTTTTCCATCTTGACATTCATTCTTGTGAAGATATTAATTACTCATCCTTGCCCAAATGCATTGCAAACTTTTTCATTGTTGCACCCATCTTCAACGCTACACTGTTGCACCCAACCAACCTCTACATCCTAATAACGCTCCACTATTTAGGCTGGCCATCGTGTTCCAGAAATTGTTCGCTCTTTATTACACCTGCTTTTTCCCCTCACTGTACCTCTTTCTAGAAACAAAGGCTGACTCCTTAACGTCTTACTGCTAACCTAAATAGCATATATCATCAAGTGTACATCTTTATGCCTTGCATTCATAGGAAAAACAATTATCTGTTGCAAACATGAAACAATTTCTGTTAAGTCCACCTGTTTACTTCATTTTAAATCTGGTCAATTTAAGTATCCCATCACAAAGACAAACCTTCTTCAATTATGTCTTTCTATAATCATCCTTATTCTCCAGACTGTTAGATCTCTCTTTTATTTTCTACTCAATGTACCTACCAAAAAGCATCACCTGTATTCCAGGGTGCAGATAGATTACATTTTAGGTGGGCCCCAAAAGCTGGCCTCAGATTTCCCTTTGGTAGTAACAGGTAACAAGTGTTTGATAGCAAATTCTGTGGCAAGGGAAAAAAAATAATCACAAGGCGCTTTCTCTCTGTGAAAGAAAAAGAAATGCAACTGGATTTCCACACATATATATATGTCCAAAGCCCAGGTTTTTTCTTCTGATTTTTCTTTCTTTGCATCCTTTCCAGCTCCCTTCATTCATGAGTTTTTTTTAAAAATAACTTGGTTCACATTAAGGTATCTGACAAAGTAGTCAGATTTTCAGTGTTACTTAAAAGTAAGCAGCTCCTGTTTAAAGATACAGTAATGGCAGTGTTTATGCTCCAGTGGGATGTGTCTTTTTGGACAGGTGGCCTGTGCATACTTACAGGTTGGTCCCAGGGAGGCCTAGGATCCCATATTAAGGTTACACATTATTCCTGGCAATAAGAAAGCTTGATTTAAACTGACATTATATGGCATATGTTGTAGAAATAGAATCACAGAATGGTTTGGGTTGGAAGGGACCTTCAAAGATCATGTAGTCCAACCCTCTTGCCATGGGCCTTATTAGATTAGGTTGCCCAAAGCCCCCTCCAACCTGCCTTTGAACACTTCCAATGATGAGGCATCCACAACTCTGGGCAACCTGCTCCAGTGTCTCACCACGCTTATTGTAAAAAATGTCTACCTTATATCCAATCTAAACCTACCATCTTTCAGTTTAAAACTGTTGCCCCTTGTCTCGTCATTACAGGCACTATTAAAAAGTCTCTCGCCATCTTATAAGCCATCTTTTAAGTATTGAATGGCTGCAATAAGGTCTCCCCAGAGCCTTCTCTTCTCCAGTCTGAACAACCCAACTCTCTCAGCCTTTCTTCATAGGAGAGGTGTTTCAGCCCACGGATGATTTTCGTGGCCCTCCTCTGGACCCGGTTTAACAGGGTCATGTCTTCTTGTATTGGTAACCCCAAAGCTGCACACAATACTCCTGGTGTGGTCTCACAAGAGCGGAGTAGAGCAGGAGGATCGCCTCCCTTGACTTGCTGGCCTCTCTTCTTTTGATGCAGCCCAGGATATAATTGGCTTTCTGGGCTACAAGCACACATTGCTGGCCCCTCTCCAAATTTTGTCCATCAACATTCCCTTCTCTGCAGGGCTGCTCTGAATGCATTCTTCCCTCAGCTTGTACTGATATTAGGGATTGCCCCAACCCAGGTGCAGGACCTTGTACTTGGCCTTGTTGAACTTCATGAGTTTTGTATGGGCCCACTCCTGAAGCCTCTGAAGGTCCCCCCCGGAAGGCATCCCTTCCCTCTAATGTATTTATTAACTGCACCATGTCCTGACCGTAAGTAGATACTAACTTGATTCCAAGACTTTCAAAGTTTTGCCATGCAGTTTGAATTCAATAATAGAGAAACAAGAGATGAATAATCCTGGTTCTGTGCTTAGGATAGCCTGAAATGGGCATGGTTTTTGGCAATGTAGGTATGGAAGACAGAAAGGGAAGAATCAATGTATTTTTCTGTGTGCAAATGTTATCAAACATTTACATATTTTAGTTTCTTGCTTGTATACTGGAAAATTTTTTTGACATATTTATTAATTTAGTAACTCTCTAGTAAGCAATTTGCTGGTTAGTATTCCTGCAATATACTACCTCTAATGTTGTAGTTTTATCTTGATTACTGTAGGTAGCTCAGCCAACTGGCTTTCCTGGATTCCAATCTCAGTGGCTGCTGAGATGCCTGTCTATGGGTTGAAGATTCAGTGTGGCAGTGGGATGGTCAGGAAATGAGAGCTGGATGGATTGATTTGCTTGCTTGTAACTATCTGTTTCATTGCGTGTGATTTACTTGAATTAATATCACTTGGATTTGTCTTTTAGCCACTCATCACACTTACTGGGGCAAATTTCTTGTAACTATTTGCAATCCAAAGATTTTCCTGTGCTCTGATTTTTAGATAAGCTATTTATCACTTAACACAGGAACAGAGGTGGCTGATGATGTACAGAATATTTCTAAAGCAACAACTGCACAGGCAGGTGTTTTTCAGAACTGAAACCATAATACCTAAGCCTGTTCCTGTGTCAAAAAAGTCACTGAAGTTGTGATCAACTTTACAGATGCTGTGAAATATTTTCTTTGATTAAAGGCACATGTTTGTCTTGGAGCTTAACTTCAGATTTGAGCTAGTGCTTGCTAATGCTATCAATGAATATACCTATTCCTGCTTTGTGTCGAGTAGAGGTTGAGAGCATCCTTCTGAGTATCAGGACATACCTCGAAGACCATAAACTCTTTTCATCCTATAACTGTCTCTAGCACAGGCTGGTGACATTCCCTTTGGTGCCTCTAGCTCTGAAATGATTACTCCTCAATTCAGTGTTGTATTTGATCTAAAGTGCAAGAAGCTACTGGAGCTGTGACTTTGGTTTCTCTCTCCCAGATGGCACTTAATCCGTAACACTTGACATCCTGCTTTGCCCTGTTATGTTTTGTAACTTCATGTCCCCAGATTGCCTGCCAGGGCATCAAGATTACACAACACTGAAGGAGATTGCTGGGTGATTTAGGTCTGTCTTCTAACAGATTCCCCAAACAGTCATTAGTCCTTATAGCAATTTTGGGGGTTGTCCTTTTGAGGCACTGCCAGGTGTTTTTAAGAGGACTCTTACTGACAATGAAATAAATTATATAACATAGGACTGCTCCATATTACACTCTTCACATTACATGTTTCCCTTGTATTATATATGTAAACCTAGAAAGCTTGAAATAGCACTTTCGCTCACTTGCAGACCTGTCAATTCTTGCAGCAGACTTAAGGTCCCTAGCATGTTAACTGTATTTAAGTGAATCACCTTCTGCATATGTTAAGTGTTATTTCAAAGGCTAAGCACCTCATAAGTCCCACTTTGCATTTATCCCAGTCCCACTGGGATATGCTGTCTTGAACTTGCTCTGTGCACTGGACCTGAGAGAACTTGATTTAAAAACAAGCCATAAAAGTAAGATTGTGGAAAAGCCGACTGGCTAATGGCTTCTCTATGTGGCATAACCAGATAGAAGATTTTTTGGAGAGATTAAGGCAGCCATTCCACAAGTTTGGGACTTTGAATAACAAGACCAGCTTAGGCAAGCCTTGTTTCCCTCCATTTTTTCCCCATTCCCCTTCACTTTCTCTGCTTTTTGTGTATACCTTGCCTGGGCCTCTGCAAAAAAAGGATTATATTTAACCTGGATCAATTCACTGATCTTGTTCACAATATGATCTTGTAAAATGATAGTGTGTCATGGTTTAACCCCAGCCAGCAACTAAGCACCACGCAGCCATTCACTTACTTCCCCCCCCACACCCAGTGGGACGGGGGAGAAAATCGGGAAAAGAAGTAAAACTTGTGAGTTGAGATAAGAACAGTTTAATACAATAGAAAGGAAGAAACTCTAATGATAACACTAATAAAATGACAATAATAAAAATAAAAAGATTGGAATATACAAATTATGCACAATGCAATTGCTCACCACCTGCTGATCGACGCCCAGTTAGTCCCCGAGCAGCAATCATCCTGCCCCACTCCCCCCAGTTTATATACTAGACATGACGTCACACGGTATAGAATACCCCTTTGGCCAGTTTGGGTCAGCTGCCCTGGCTGTGTCCCCTCCCAACTTCTTGTGTCCCTCCAGCCTTCTTGCTGGCTGGGCATCAGAAGCTGAAAAATCCTTGACTTTAGACTAAACATTACTTAGTAACAACCAAAAACATCAGTGTGTTATCAACATTCTTCTCACACCTAACTCAAAACCATAGCACTGTACCAGCTACTAGGAAGAAAATTAACTCTGTCCCAGCTGAAACCAGGACATAGTGTCAGCAGTCTAGCGGAGATGACATGCTACATCAGGGAGGAAGAACAGCTTGGAGTGAGGAAAAGGGAACTATTTTAGCTGGCTTCACTACTGCAGTCCCTGTACTGTGCAACAGCCTGAGGATCTCTGTCCCTCGGCAGCTATTGAAAATGCTCCCTGTATCTTTTGGATTCTTGAAACTGAGATGCAGAGACTTACAAGGGAGCTGCACTTCTTTAGGCATAGACTTCTTCACAACTTGCAAATCACTGCAAGAAGGGACAAAAGTTTACATTCACATTTCCAGGTAAAAGAAAAAGCATGTTTCTAGATATGTGACAGAAAATTACAGCTACTGCTATTAAAAAAAAAAAGGAAAAAAAAAAAGCTTTAATCACATTTGAAAACATATGTTAGCTGTGGATGTTCTACTAGTGAAGGCCATCCTGGGTTTGAAGTTTCATTAACATTGAAAACCTCTACCAAGGAAACTTCAAAATACAAAAAAAAGAATTTCACTTTGTGCCTTTGTCTTGTGCTTTATTACTGTTTTCAATACAGACCTTAACTTTATTGGACTGACAGTGACCTAAAGCTTTTTCAGTAAACCACAATGTTTTTCTGCCAGTTTGCTTTGACTGTTCAACCACATTTGGTAGAAAGACAGATCTATTATTAAATTCAAAACTGTCACCTGAACAGGCATAAAACATGACATATTGTAGATAACTGGGGAAACAATACAATGATAAATAGAACAGGTGTAAAAGATAAAAGGATGTTACATCAAATGGTGAAAATATGCCTCAGTAAAGAGAAAGCTTTTCAAAACAGGCATTGATTACCGTAAAAAGACTACAAATGACAAATTAAATTAAGATGAAGTGATGCTCTTGCAACAAGCAGAAGACGTGACACAAAGATGTGATAGACAGAAAACATAAGGAAAGCAAGACAGAAGCACAATGCAGAAGACAATTAAAATGCATCAGAGATATCTGGTGATTAAGGCTTTTTGATCCCACTAACAAGTATATGTGTATTTAGCTTTCTGCATGATTTCAGTGATGCTTTTCACATGCATTCAGTGAGCACATAAAAATAGCAGAAAATAAAATGAGATTGAAATGCTTGCCCTAAAAGAAATCTAGAGGTGCTGATGAGACTTTACACCCAGAAACTTTTTTTCTTAATCAATTCTCTGGGAACAATAAATTAATCAAAACAATACACTGAACATTTGAAATCTGGAGTGTTGAGCACATGAAATGTCTTTAATCTACAACAAAAGTTTTTGACAGAGGAATGAATGTGTCAGTAAAATTCTTAGACTTGTGATTAATCCCTTGAACAAAAGTCATTCTTCTAGAAGGTTAAAAGTTCAAATGGAGGAGGATGCTAGGAATCATTCAGGGCTTAAATCTAAGCAGGAAAAGATACACGTGGTATGTGTTACAGAAAGCTCATTGCACTTAATGTTTTCTGAATAGCCAAGAGGCTCACACATTGGAGGGAGCATGAGCAAATGTTATGTGAGAGGAAGTTTTCACAAGGCTAGTTCAAAAGTTCTTAGTATAGCAAAATCGTAAGCCCGACTGCTATTTCCTAATCTTATTTGGGATATAGGCTTCACACTTCTGAAAATCCTGATGAGCATGTAGTCTCATGCTCAGCTTCAAGTCAGTGAGTTTAGTCTTACTGAAAGGAAATAACTTTTGTATGCTTTCGTGGAGGTGGCTGTGTTCCTGTTCCTTTTACAAGGAGATTCCAGAGGCACTTGCAACCTGAAGCAGACCTACATACTAATAGAGCTGGGTTTCGCTGTAAACATACTAACTGAAGATATCTAAATAAATGTTTTGTTTGATTATAAATTTTGTCTTTCATAATAAGGAGGATTACCTGTATATGGATTTCACCTAAAATGGGAAGAAAATTGTGTGGAAGACTACCTTACTAGCTATATATATTGCTAATAGCAGGAGTGCATAGTGCTTTCTCGAGTGGCTGCAATGGTCAGCTCAGAAACTTGGACGTTAAGTCCCTGAAGGCAGGAGATGTCACTTAACATCTGCACAGTGTATATTTAGCATAATGTGTCTGCTTTTTCTCATCTTCTGTCTTTCTGTATTTTACACTTTCAGGGCATTTTAAAATACATTGATAATAAGAGATTTAAAATGAAAAGGGGAAAAAGGAACAGTCTCACTACAGGATTTATGTTGTAAATAACTTGTCATTGAAATTAATGCCTCTGAACTGCTTTCTCTAAAGATGATAAAGCTCTCTTTGATTTTCTTATCATTTGTTTTAGTTTATATATCAGAGTTCTTCCTGGCTTTCCCTTTTTATCAAAAATAAGCACAAAGTCATCCTTTGCCAATAAAACCCTGCAGTGGCCTCAGACAGAAGAACCCACAAACCTGTTCCTGCTTTTTAAGGCAATCCTTTATATACCCCTGTTAACTTGCATGAAGACCCAGAGTTTGGCCATCCTGAAAATCAGCTTGGCAGATTCCTGGACCTGGCCATACATCCTTTCCTGCAGTGTCAGAGTTCTTTTCCTTTATGCATCGACAGTGGGTGATTTAGAGCATCTCAACCAGGCTTCTGTGGCCGACTATGGTATCTCCATAGTTCCAGGCATGCTGCAACGGTTACCAGAGTGCTTCTTCTAGCTTAAGAAATTAAACTTCTGTGAAGTGCTGGAATGAATGGTGAGCAATGCGATAAAATGCTGCAGCTTTCTAACATGGGTTCAAAGCAATTGGCAAAGACAGATGACAATTAAAGAGACATTACTGGATAGAAAGACAACAAATCACAAAAGACACGTGTTGACCCAGCCTATGTTGATACTGCAAGTAAGTCTTACAGGAAGACAGACATGTAGCCGGTGTCAACCATCAACAGAAGGTTTCCCTTAAGTGCAGTGATGGAACAGCACTGCAAGCAGTCATGGCAACCTGTAAGAAAACATGTATCTTTACAGTTGTCTCCCGTAAAAGGTAGCCAAACTGCAAGGAAGCACTGATGTCTTTAAAAATGCTAACAGTAAGAGATGTACAGAGGATGACACAGGAGCCAGGCTAGGCACTAGAATAAAGTACCTCATAACAGCCCCTTGGTAAATCAGTTTCTGATATCTGTAAGGGATAAAGTAGTTTGTTGCAGGAATAATGAGAACCTATATGTTTGATATCACTAACATAAGAGCATATTTCTTTTTTTCAGCAATGACTGTTTAGTCTGGCTGCTTCATGACATGGTTAATACTTGATTAATATTCCACTTTTAAATGCCAGCAAAGAAAACTGGCAGAGTTTTACTTCTTAATTAGCTTCTTGCTTTCCATTTGCAAAGATTATATGTCATCTAATGTGCTGGGTTTTGTCTCACCAGAGAAATGGAACACTTATAAGCAGAATATACTTTCAAGCTGTTCGTATCTGGAATAATTGATTCTAAGCGAACTTCCACTGTAACAGAGCCAAAATTTCATTAAAAAAAAAAAAAAGCTATTCTGGTTTAAAGCTGTAAGAAAAAGTTATATTTATTACAAAGAAATTGTGTGAAATATGGGACCTCATATATAAGCTTTAACATAGGAAGCACATTAATAACATAAAGGGATGGAAGAATGGGAAGAGAAGAGCTATTCCAAAGTGTTACTGTGAAGGAGTGCTACAAGAGCTGACAGAAGGCTTTTCTTCAGGAACAAAAATGAAGACAAATGATGAGACAAACTACAGAGTTTAGTATATGGGAGTATAATAGGAATATCATAATCTAATTTAAACTTGTCCCTTATCCCTCAGGCGTAAACTCTAATGGAAACTCATGACTTTTTATTGTCTTACTAACAGTACATACATACCTGTTTCGAAATTTGACTCAGCAAGCCTACATGGAAGGGGATCTAAGCTGGTGTAATTTGCATGTTGAGAAGATGTAGGAGGAATGGTTACAAAACATGACAGTAATAAAGAGTGTATAAAAGTATGATACCTGTTATGGGTTTGTGTGGCGCGGTTTTCCCTTGGTGGCAGGGGAGGGGGGCTGCAGAGGCGGCCCCTTTAAGAAGTTGCTGGAAGAATTCGCCGCCCCAAAATGTCGGACCCGCGCGCCAAAATGTCGGA
>VYZV01018537.1:13054-36178 GCA_013401275.1 Pandion haliaetus | reverse complement strand
GGGTCAGCTCCCCACACCTTGTCTCTGCTGCTCCTTTCCTCAGGGGGAAGATTCCTCACTCGTCCCCTGCTCCACCGTGGGGTCCCTCCCACGGGAGACAGTCCTTCACCAACTTCTCCAATGTGGGTCCTTTCCGCAGGCTGCAGATCCTCACAAACATCCCTGGCACGGGTCCTTTCCGTGGGCTTCAGTCCTCCAGTCACACACTGCTCCAGCGCAGTTTTTACCATGGAGTCACGGCCATCTTCGGGAGCATCCGCTCCACCGTTCACCCCCATGGGCTGCAGGGGGACAGCCTGCCTTCTCACCACAGGCTGCAGGGCCATCAGCCTCCTCAGGCGCCCCTCCTCCCCCTCCTTCTTCACTGACCTCGAGATCTGCAGAGGGGTTCCTCTCACGTTCCCCAACCCCCACGCTGCCGGTTCCCCTTCTTAAATATGTTCTCCCAGAGGCTCTACCACCGTCACTGATGGGGTCGGCCTGGGCCAGAGGCAGGTCCGACTTTTTGGAGCCGGGGGAGATTCTAGCAGCTTCTTAGAGAGTCACCTCTGCAGCCCCCTCCCCCACTACCAAAAAAAAACCCCGCGCCACACAAACCCATAACAGTACCTTATGTCTTTCTTATTGAATATAGTTATATAGACCTGTAATTTTCAAAGGTATAAATCCCATACCGGAGGCAATAAAGTATTCAGTCAAAGGAAATTGCAGCAACATATAGCTTTGATGAGCCTACTTGCACCAGTTTAAACATCAGAATAAAAAATTTAAGCTTAATAACACATTCATGCAAGAGCAAGACAATGCCTAGTTTTCCTTAACAAGTGTTGATTTTATTTATAAATTAACTGAAGAAATAGAAAAGTCCTGATGATGATCTAACTCCTGAACTGAGGTGTAAGGAGGAAGGTAAAAAGCTACCTTGTGCTATGTTATGTGTAACTATGCCAGAACCTCTGATGGTGGTTTGTAAATGAAGATTTTTTAAATACTTCCCCGAATCCTCAAACTCTTAAGAAATCAAAACATTTTAATTTGTTTATCTTTTTATGTCTGGAGGATACTTCTGAGATTACTTTATCGTGAGAAGAGAGTAGGAGTAAAAAACAGCAAGTGTAAGGTGGTTATAGATAATATACCAAAAGAGATGTGCCTCCAGTGTGTCACCTGCCACTTACATTGACTTACTGCCATGTTCACATGGAGATAGATCTTGGAGCTATGTAGCCATGGGTCACAGTCTACTTACAAAAAAATGCAAAGAATTTTTTCCCATATGGATATGAATAACATGGTTAAAAAAATTATTTTTATTTATTTTTTATCACTATTATTTTAAAAGTGTCAGTATTTTTGGAAAGGCCTGTTGTAGTGAGCTGAAACCATTTTCAGAAGATGAAGCGCATTAAGTCTACATTGTCATTTGATCCCGTCCTATGCTGTATGCAAGTCAAGTTTTGCTGGCCTAGTTGGCCCACAATCTAGGGACTGTTAGATTTGTTAATTACTGTTAACAATCAGTACAGTTTTGTTTCTCCAAGCTTGACATACCTATTGATTGGCAGCACAATGAAAGTATATTCAAGGACTGAAATACAGCCAGAATAAATAATGGTATGATGCAGTTTCTTGCTAGGGTATACCTGAGAAAGGTCCTGTTTTCTACTCAGCAGTGTGATATAACAACCTCCAAGAAGTCTTTGAAGAATTTTCCTCAGTGCTTTTACTGTATAAGATTATAACTGGGCTCATATGATAAACATGTTACAAGAAGGGTTTTCGCCTTTGCTGCTTGAATACCCAGCATAACATGTGCTCACTAACATGCACACATAGAACACTGGGATCTAGTCCAAAACTTAATGAAGTTGATGAGAACATTTAATTTGACTTCAAAACAGCTGGTTTTGGATGTATTTGTCTGAAGAAGGAGAATTTTATTCTTTCCTTGTCTTATGATATCTCAGTTGGGCCCTGTGTACAGTCTGTTGCATTCTTTATTTAGCTTTCATTTTAAGAGTGCTTTTCCTCCTTCTAGGTTGAGGGGGTTTAATTAAAAAAACACGGTAGAATAAGGTCTCTGAAAACCTGCTGTTTTTCCAAAGAATTCTTTGAGATTGAAAAGCTGAAATAATAAAATATGTTTTCTATTAGCCTAAAAGAGAGATCACATTCTAAAAATATTCCTTTGGTCTCCTAATGCAAACATATGACTCAGTTATTCACATAGGTGTTTATCTTATAAATAATAGCACTGGGAATATTGAAATGACAATCCATCTGGCATGACGATGTTTCAGCATTTCTTGTCCCCCTATGAATTCCTGCTGTTTCTGAATTTTTTGTATTTATCAAAAAACTACCATCAGACATCTGTCCACAGCTTGGTGTTAGGAATTATGAGTAATACATACATCAGCTTCTGCTGAACGTTTATAATGAGATTGGCTCCTCCAGCTCAGAGGTTAGCTTGCTGGCCTCAGCGTGTTTGGCTAGGAAAGTGTTTTTTCTCCTGGTCCAGTCTCCCAGAGACTGAGGGGAAGCGGCACCTGAGCCCTCACTTGTACTCTCCAGGAGGCTTCTCCTCACACACTCCACCCTTTCCTTTATCCCCAGCAGTAACCTCTTTGTGCTATATGGAATCAATATATTTGTACTTAGTGCTTAGAATAAAACACTCAAGAACAATGTCTTTTAAAGCAGAGCACAGGTGCATGTGCATTTAGTCTCATCTAATTATATGCTTTATCAACAAATTATTTTGATAGGCAGAACAGAATGAGTTTGCATTTCCCAGAAGCTCTTGAGTGTTGAAAGCTTCTCCACTTGTATTTCTCTCCTTTCCTGTACAAGTCAGTAGGATGGCTCCACTAGGGAGCAAGCTAGGGTGATGGCATTTCTTAAATGCGAGCATTTTTACAGTTATTGGAAAAAGCTTCTACCCTCCGTCTTTGGCTGCTAGGCTTCCTCTGGTATCCAAACGATCCCATTGGGTTAAATATTGCACTGTTTACGTGGGTAGGAGATCTCTACACTGTACTGATACTAAGTGCTAAGCATTCAGCTTGTGGATTTTTTCCACCAAAAATTTCCTAAATGGAAACTGATTTCTAACTTATAAAGGAAATGATGTAATTTGCACCAGTTCAAATATATCACCCATCTGTCACACTGTTTACGCTGAAGTATCTTGTATCAGAATACAGCCTGGCTTGTTCATGGTAAGACATATTGTGGCAGTACACAGACACTGAGATTTGGATCCTTGTGCAATCTGTGATGTACCCTGGGATAGGAACCTTGATTCTACTTTATATGCAATAGTAAAATATTACATAATTTAATAATAGCTTTAATGTGAAGATCATTTTTAGTGGAATTTATATATGTGGCTGGGGAGTAGAAAAATTTTTTGAAGGCATCTATTCAACAAATAGCCAAACACAAACCTGGATAGTAAAGCAGGCATTCTAGCTTGGGACATGTAAAAATAAAAAGCATTCATTTCACTTAGCCCTAAGCATTCAGCACAGTTTTCCTTCAAATTATTTGTAATATTGAGGAAGGTTCAGCTACATGTAAACCAGGTATTTATACAACAATAGAGGAATGGGAAATTTTCCTGTTCTCTGAAGACAGAAATCTAAACTCCCCTTTAAAACACATCTGGATAGTCTCAATATTTGTGAGAAGGGGCAGGGCCCATAGAAATGATTGGTGAAGAAAGGGCTACATGTTTTTAGGACTGCTGTAAGAGGTGTACTTCCCCCTGCTCCGTTACAGAGCTGTACCCCATTGGAGTCTCTGCCATGTCTCATGTCTGTACAATCAGTGGTTTTGCCTTAAGCAAAATTCTGTTGTCTGTGCACTTAATTTTGCTCCTGATAAGGTTCCTTGTTGTTTAAGATCAAAATAGCTCAACTGACATGGAAGTCTTCCTGTCTGTGGTCTATATTGGTTTAGGCCAGATGAGGATCTGGCTCTGTCTTGATGAGAATGGGAAGGAAAAGACTTTTTACAAATGTATTCTGAATTCAGGATTTTATTTGGTTTTCAACCACACGCACATCTTTTGGTGGAAGCCTTGGCTTGGATAAATACTTTAGGGAGCAACATCAGCAGGTACCAGTGTTACAGGAACATATATATGTGTACTCACATGGAGTTTACTCTCTACATGAGCCAGAAGATATCTAACTAGGGCACCAAGATGCTATAAGTAGCATAGTAGCTAGGAACCCACTTTTTCTGTTTGGGTCAGCTTGCTACTACTCATGAGGAGAGAGATGAGCTGCATGATTTAGCAGCTATATAGCTAGAATGATCACCAGTTGCTCCCCAAAGCAGTTACAGCCACCTGTACTTCTGCTCTGCTACTATAGTGGAAGCAGTTGCATTTAGCCTGCCTTTCCAGGGCTCTTCTCTTCACTCTTTCTTCCCCGCGCACNNAATCTTGAGGCTGAGAAGTGACATGTATTCTATACCACCCTGGAGGATCAAGGATCATGCTGGTTCATAAAGACCATCATTGTTGATGCAAGGAGTGCACCACTGCAGGCTACAGCTGCGTGCCAACCCCACCTGTCTTGGGGGAAGAGTGTGTGAAAGTCCCTGATGCCAACATTGTTGAATACTGGAAGTAGATATGAATAACCAGGTAATGAAAGTGGAAGGCAAATACATACTCTGTGGATAAGAAAGAGAATGACATGTTTCTTTAGGTCATTCTAAGTGTATATTTGTAGTTGACTGAATGCAGCAGTAGATATTTTGATCAGATGAACAATGTCATCATCACTACTTTGTCTCTATTTTGAATACAGTGGTATACTTGCAGTTATAGATCTGGAATATTTGTCCACATTTGAAGGAAAATTTGACTAAAAAATTTTCATGTGGTCTCTCTGTGCTTCTGTATCTGGAAAACATGGAAAAAACACAATGATTTTTCAAAACCTGTTGCAGCGCTGAGCGTCACAACAGTATTTATCTTACAAACCTGCCTCGGCAAATTCTGCTAGAAGTCCTGACAGTTTGAGGAGGTTAGTTATTTGCAGACCTGTCACTCAAAGATTACACCCTGTGTCTACAAGATGAGTGAACCTCAGAAGACATCATAGGTCTCAGAGATTTTGGTAAGTGCTGGGAATATCTAAACCACAAAACTTTTGTTACCTATTTGCAAGCTGCAATTCCAATTTAAGAGCTGACCTTTTGACCTCCTGTTCTCTGAATGTTCTCCTGCCACCTTCCAGTCCTCTTTAACCTTAGGGTCTTAAACCCTTAGCTCTCTTAAGCACCTTCTCACCTTTATTTGTACAAAAGAATATCTGAATACTGCGTCTCCTTCTATGGCTCCAGGGCTGAGGCTTCTTTTTGTAGTCTCTTCATTTGGGCTTGGGTTTTTTCCTAAGGTATGGGAAGAGATGTGAGGCAGCTCAGGAAATGCACAATGCAAGGACCATATTACAAACTCTAGTAATTGAACTACGAGAGCAGCTGTTAGTAGGGCATGTGCTTGGTAAGACTGCAGGAAGACTGAGATGAGGGACATTTTATGAATGTATTTTGTCACTTCAAAGTGCTGCACAGAGGAACTGAGAGAAAGGAGAGGAAAATAGTAAAAGGAAAATGAGGTCCAATGGTCTGGGGTTTTTTTGTTTGTTTTGCTTTTATTGCTTACTCTCACACTGGATTTTATCTCAAGGGAACGGTTTGTTAAATACAGCTCCTTTCCACTCGCAGTGTATCTGTCCTCTGCTGAAAGGTTGCACATTGCCCTTCACCGTGCTTTAGTCAGGCTGAGGGACAGCAGTGTGCTTCCCGGGAGAGTGGTACTGCAAAGAGAAAGCAGCACAGATTGAGCACAGCTCCCTTTCTTTCAGCCATTCATATGTATCAGAAAAGGGGCAGTGTCTGACCTCTGGAAAAAATTGACCTTTCTATCAAAGGAACAAAGAAGCGAGCACTGTCCTTGTCCCATAAGATGAATAAAAAATTGGGGAGATGAATAAAAAACTGGGGAGATGAAATCACTCTGCATTTTGTACCTGTCTACAGCTTATAGGAAGCCAATGAGAAATACAGTGTTTGATTTCACTAGGCAAGATCCTCTTCAGGTGTAAAGTGATATAGGTCATTGAAGTTAAACTGATGTACCCTAATAAAGAAACAAGTGTGGAGTGATAATGCACTAGAAACACTTTAGTGTAGCATCTCTCCCTTACAGTTGATGACTACCAGGGGAAACACATGCATTGACTCAGCAAAACAGGTTTTCAAACTCAAGAATTTATGCTACACTGACTGTTTTTCAAAATCCATGGATCTCAAACAGTACCACAGAAGTAATTTGAAAAATTGGAATATTTAATTAGATTATACCTGCACTTTAAATACATAGTCAGTCTTGTAGCTTAATGGCATTGATGAAGCTTCAAAGACAGAAGAGAATGTAACTGGTGAGGAACAGGGCGCCAGTATTACTCTTTTACTAGTAAGAAATATTTTTAAAAAAAGCCTGAAATGTACAATAGCACACAAACTACATAATGAGTAGATGGCTGTAAAGGCAAAAAGAAAAGGGAGGTAATTTTTAAACAGCTTATTTAAGAGCTTATTTCAATTTTGTTCAGAATGTATTTGAAAAGAAGAAAGATTTATATTTGTTGTAAAAGAGAGCAGGAAGCATTTCCAAGATGCTTACCCATAAAAGACCTTCCCAGGGAGTGTGTAAAATATTGACACAGGTGAGTGCCAGTGTTGCTTTGGGCATGACAAAACTGGCCATGAAAATTGAATCTCTTAGACATTGGAAAAAATAACTTCACTGTGCTCAACAGGTGAAAGGATTACTTTCCAGCTCATAAGTAAGAATGTCATGTTTTAACCCCAGCCAGTAACTAAGCACCATGCAGCCGCTCACTCACTTCCCCCCCCACCCAGTGGGATGGGGGAGGGAATCAGGAAAAGAACTAAAACTCATGGGCTGAGATAAGAACAGTTTAATAGAACAGAAAATAAGAAACTAATAATGATAATGACAACACTAATAAAATGACAACAGTAATAATAAAAGGACTGGAATATACAAGTGATGCACAATGCGATTGCTCACCACCTGCTGATCAACGCCCTGTTAGTCCCCGAGTGGCGATCCCCCCACCGCTCCACTCCCTGCAGTTTATATACGTTAGAAGGTATGGAATACCCCGTTGGCCACTTTGGGTCAACTGCCCTGACTGTGTCCCCTCCCAAATTCTTGTGCCCCTCCAGCCTTCTTGCTGGCTGGGCATCAGAAGCCGAAAAGCCTTGACTTTAAACTAAACATTACTTAGTAACAACCAAAAACGTCATTGTGTTATCAACATTCTTCTCATACCTAACTCAAAAACATAGCACTGTACCAGCTACTAGGAAGACAATTAACTCTATCCCAGCTGATACCAGGACAAAGAATATGAAGGTTCAGCTACAGTTTTGATAAAATATCAAATCTACAAGAAAACAAACCCCCAGACACCTACATAGCAACTATCCAACCTGGCCTATTAGATGATGATTCTTTTCACCCACAAACTGGTGAGCCAGAAGAGCTTTTCCATGCTCACTATATTCATATGAAGAGCAAGGAATTCCTTCCGGAGCAACACCTTGAAGCTGAGGCCAGACATCTGACTAACTCTTTAGGAATGAAGTTAGCTGGAAAATCATGTGACTCTCAAGGCCCCATGGGACCCTGCTCTACGTAAATTCGTAGCCCTGAATGTTTTCCTAGTGGTCAGAACAACAACCCACAGGAAAAAATATGGAAGATCCTCACAGATTATTAACCCAAAGAAGGCACTGAATTACAGCACTTTAAAGTAGAAGAATCTGTGAACAGTGTCTCGCAGTCAGTGAATCACAGTGACTTATTTCCTCCCTGGTTGGATCACCACAAACCAAGATATTTCAGAGAGTTTTTTATACGCCAGTGCCAGTTCATACTAGTTAGTGAAGATCCCAGTTACTGGTGGACATCATGGATATGCGGTGAGGTACTCCTGTCTCTCAACCTCTCCTATAACATGTGTCTTTTTGTTTACTGTCTGATGTATTTGATACTTGGCAAGGTTAGGAACCATTTCCACTTCATAACCATGCAGCAATGGCAGGAAGGATGTCTTTTTCCTTGTGGAAGAGGAGGAAACAGAGGTTGATTTTCCACATGTGCCTTTCCATGAATGGATAGCAAGCACAAGTGAATAGCTTTTTCAGTCCTTCCTTTTTTCCTTCTGTGTATATTTTTTCCTGTGTATCTCCTGGGAAGATACAGCCTGTGGAAATGAATGGAACTGAACTCAAAACATAGCTCTTGTTTTTCCCTTAGCAATGCTTGCTACCACAGCGTTTGAAGTGATGGGGATTCTTTCATAAAAACAAAAGGATCTTTCCTCAATGCATTCATATCTTCAGTATGTTTTCCAAGTATTTTCATCCAAATGGGGTTGTAGAAAAGAAACTCTGTTGAGTTTCTAACATTGTCTCCTCTTACAGATGTTTCATTGATGTGGAAAGAATTCTTTGCCTCTTTGCTTTTGAAAAAGCTGGACTCAGTCTCTTTTAAAAAATCACAACCCCCAACTTAACTGACTAAAGATTTGAAAGAAAAGTGGGTTCTAATAATACCCTGAAAGCTCAATGTCTAATCACTGGAACAGGGGGGAAGGTGAAGAATCCATTAACAAAAGCTTCTATTTTGCATTATTTTGATGAAAACAAACCATTTAAACTGACAGCTGATGTTTCACAAAGTGGACTAGGGGCTGCTCTCTTACTCCATAAGACATGAGTTGCTTATACTTGGAGATCAGTGAAAGCTTTCTGCTTGTATGGACACAGAGCATCTCAGCACAGGATGTGGGAGACTGGAGTTTTACCAGTGTACTTACAGCAAAGTGGCCTGGATTTGACTATAGGGGGGGGGCCTTCACATCCATTGTGGAAATAGCCTTGGATGGTGCCATTTACAGGGATGTAAAAATACTTTTTGAGAAGGTGAAAGCTGATGTATTAGAACCGAGAGACATACCTGTCTTGCCCCCTCTAAAAGAAAGTAGGATTTATTGTGGCATAGAAGCAAAGGGTAAGCTCCTTTACTCCCTCTACTTGTCTTAGTTATCAAATAGCAGATGCGGTAACACAGGGATTCAAGATCCAGTCCATATCATTGCTGTATCCAGGCAGGCAGCTGCTGACCCAGGGATTTTGAGAGGTGTCTTGTTCTGCATATATATATATACCTCACTTGGATATGCGTTGCTTCCTTTTTTATTATTATGCTCTTTTAAAATTATTATTATATTATGTTCTTCCTTTTGTAACAGAGTGCAGAGCTTCATCCTACAAGCTGCTGAGCACTTCCAGCAATGCTCTGGCAGCTTCCCATTTGGCTATACGACCGTGCCATCTGAGGACTAAGTACCTTGGAAAAATGACTCCTTTTTATAATGACATTGCCTTTTTCACTTCTTTCTTCAGAATGCTGTGCCTATCTACCTACTCATGCTACTTAAGAAATATAGAAACACTGTTGAAAGGCAAAAAACCCCCCACAAACCTACAAAGATGGGACTTGACAGCACCCAAACTGGATCATTTCTCAAAGCAACTCTGTGACAGCAGCAGTTTAATGTTAACTGTGAGATTGTCCTAAATATAAAGCCACTGTAGAGTGCAGCAATCAAATGCCAGGCCGCTAGAATGTACCTTGATTTGTTTATGATATTACAATAGTTCTGTCAAGTGCCAAGTAAAATTTTTTGCTTGCATTGACTGTCACCAGAGTTGTGCTGCTGAGCAGGGTTAGCCAACTGCTAAATAATTCATGGACCATGGTGTGTTTACAAAATGCCTTCTGATAAATTTCCATTTTTATAGACAATCCAAGGAGTTAATACACGCATCTTGCTTTGTATCAGCATCTGTAAGCTTCTAGCTGATGTCATGCCTCCCCAAGCAGCCTTGGGTACAGGGGACATGAACACACAGTACTGGGCTGTCTCCCAATCCTCTTCTATATCATACAGGCGGTGAATTGGCTAGCAGTGTGATTATTGTTGAAAAACCATTCAGGAATTTTTTTTTTTTTTCTTTTTCCCACGCACATATTCCTCTCTACTATTAAAGATAAAAAAAACCCAAACAAAACTATGCTTGTGCAGTGATGCTTTGGCTAGACAGTATTTCTGTGTATCCTCTTTGGTCTTATGTCTGCAAAGGTAAATACTACTGCTATAGCATCCACTACAATCTGCTGATAACAATAAGAAGGAGCTACATACACTCATGGAAGTTTGTAGGCATTATAGGATCCATAAGCTGCTGGATGCCACTAGCAGGGACTTCATGCAGCAGTAGCTGGCATCTGGGCTAATGGAAGCCTTTGCTGTGGCGGATATGCTCCTGGATGCTCTGAACCCATCTCCAGCTTTTTCTCCTGCAAACCTCTCTGGGGCTGGCCAGCAGATAAAATGCAATTAGTTGTGGATTTCCACTGCCTAATGAATGCTGAAGTTAATTCTACAAACTCAGACTGATTTGATTTATAACAGAGAATCATTATATGATTTTTAATGGGAGTTCCTATGTACATATTTTGTCCAGGAGTCCAGACTAAGAAAGGTTTATTCTTCTGTACTATGCACTGTTCTGGTTACATATGAGTGCTTCCTCAGGCTATATTGGATTTCTAACAAATTTATTTCCAAACTCTAAATGCAAGTGCAAAAAACTTAGGGGTCACTTTTTCCAAAGGAGTTGCAATCTGGATTGCAGTCTCCACAATTTTAGATAATACACATTAAATAGGGATATGCATGCATATGAGGAGCAGTTGCCTCTTTGCGTATTCAGAGCAAGTGCTTACTCTGGAGTCATAAAAGAAACAAGGTTATTTTTTCAGATATAAATCATGGAAACTCTCTTGTCTACATAACCTTTTAAACACCTCTTAGGTATGCACTTTGGATGACATTTGCAAATGCACAAAATGCCCACTGAAACATATTTGGAATTCGACATCCAGGTACTTCCAAACTTTGTTAAAAACGCATCCCTTTATTTTTTTGCCACACTTGAGTCCCAAGTACCCACTGGTTTAGATGAATGGTCATTCTGAAAAGCAATGCAGGAATGTAGAATTAGGTCCCTAGCAGCAGAAGGCTAAAAGAAGAAATAAATTCAGCAGGTGGCTTACTAGGAAAATAAATTCACTATACATGGAAATAAGATGGTGACTATTTTGAAGAGGAGATGTTTTCTAACAGGCAGTAGCAAGGAAAAAAAACTGGTTATTTTCTCTGCTGCTCTCAACAGTCTTCTGTGCCATTTTTTTAAAATTTCAGGTAATCAGGTAGATGCAGACTTTTATAACTAGTAATAAGGTTGAAGCAAGAAAAGCTACAGTACACTTTTGCAACTCAGCATACTCTAATATGTAATAATAATAATGGGGTGGATAAAAAGACTTTTTAGTCAGGCCCTACAGCAGGTTTTTATTTTCCTTTTTGGGGGGCTGTATTTTGTGTATGATGTATTACTTTCCTCCTAACACATAATCTTTATACACCCCTAATTCCTGCAAATACAAGTCTTTATGACCTGTGGAGCTTTAACTGCTCCTGAATCTTTCTACATATTATAAAGTTTAGGGGGTAATACTGTGTATAATATATTTCTGCTTAGATGATATTGCTTGTTAAACAGTATTGAGTGCAGATGTTGCTGGTTGGAGACTCCACACAGTCAGTCTGGATGGCTCAGGGTTCACTGTGGATGAACTGTCTCAGTTCAGTTGAAAAAAATGATGAAAATAAATGAAGGATAATTTCTTCTTTAAAATACTTTCTAAAAAGTTCTAAAATTCTAAAAGTTCTTTAGATAGTGTTATGCAGGATGTCAGGTTAAATAATCCACTGGAATTTAACATCTGTCTGTCTGATAAGTCCAGGTTGATGAAAAAATGCAAAATAAGTTTTTCCTCTCAATGTTTTAGCGTGAGAGTGAATAATTTTACAGATAGACTTTTAAAAGATACCAGCATCTTAGCTGGGGTAGTAGTGCAGTTTAGGGCAGGCAGTTGTAATTCTGAAGTTTATAATGAGCACAGACACGCATTAGCTAGAAGCAAATGTTTCAACCATTTTGCAAGTGGGAAACTGAGGCATGGAAAAACCAGTATACTCTAATAGTATATATAATACTAGACTACAGTGCTACAGTGCTACACTGCACTATAATACTAGAACTATGCACTGTAGTTCATAGTTTAAAATGAAATTATTCCAGTTTCTGTTTTTCCAAATTTAGGAACTCCATCAAAAAATGCAGCAAAGTTTGTCTTGCAATATTTGCTCTTATTAAAAACAAGTTGTGCAGTTGTCAGTGCTGATATCCTCCACCTCTGCTCTGGTTTGATTCCTTGAGTACAAGTGCCATTAATGTACTAAGGACAGAAGTCAGAATTATGAGATGAAAGTTGCTATGCTTTTTCTTCTCCATTTTCCTTTATTGTTGTTTTTAATTCTTGGAACATCTAGAAGGCACAGAAAAGACAAGCCATTACATTAATTGCAATTGTAATTCAAAAATACATATTTTTTTTTGTTTGTGAATTCATGGATATATTACCAAAAATAAAAGCATGACAGATCTATTCAACCTGAGATGTAGGGATGAGCAGTTTATGATCCTCCTTTGGTAGTCCTTACTCTTATTTTTTTGAAGGAATCCCGAATTTTCTCCTGGGCTTAAAAAAATGCTCAATGCTTCATAAACTCTGTACAGACTTGCATTTGAAGGGAAAGTTAACTGCCTGAAACAAAATGACAAATGTATTGGTCACACTTTTGCATTCTGTATACTAGCAGGGAGAAAAAGAGATTATTTCCTAGGTTTACAAATAAAATTAATGAGGTGCTATAAACCAAAACACGTGCTTTAGGATGAGAAGTGGTAGGTTATAATCTATTTTTATGTGTGTATGTAGATTATAATGAATCCATTAGATTACTTTTATATTCATGTTATTAATGGTTTGTCTGCTTTCCTTGGCATTTTAAACTCACTGAATAAATTCAGTACCTTGAACAGAGCAAATACTAATTCCTGAGGAAGGAGGAATCAATATTTTGCCTTCCATTTAATTGAAAATAAAACAAAAGCTTACAGATCATAACTTTGAGGGTACCCTTGTAAAATCCTGAAGCAGATTTGTCTTCATTTAGGGCTTCTCTGTCCAGGAAGCTACCATGCAAAGAGTTCAGTGAATTTTCAGCATGTTTGCTGCTTCCTACTAACTTCCACTGGACACAGCCTTGGGCCACAGTAAGTCTGAAGTTGCTTACTATGTCCAAGATAAGTTTGATTGCATACAACAGGTATGCCTTCTGTTTCACTGTGAGCTGCTGTGAATATCTTTTAGCAGTTTCTATAAATTATCATGTGTTTTCATTCATGGGTGATACTGGATGTTTTAGCCTTGTTTTCAAAGAAAAAAATGACAACAAAAGAAATAATCTTTAAAAGGCCCTGAAATAATAAATGGTCCTTGCCCTTCCCCCAGTTATACGCCATTTAGAGTTTGTCTTTATTTTTTCTTGGACAGCCATACAGAATCGCAGAATAGTGGAGCTTGGAAGGGACCTCTGGAGATCATCTGCAGTCTAACCCACCAATTCAAGCAAGGTCAGCTAGAGTAGGTTGCCCAGGACCATATCCAGCTGGATTTTGAATATCTCCAAGTAGGGAGAGTCTACGACTTCTCTGGGCAATCTGTACCACTACATGGTCACCCTCACAGTAAAAACTGTTTTCTTATGTTCAAATGGAATTTCATGTGGTTCAGTTTGTTTCTTGTTCTGCCCCTGACAAGAGGCCGGCTCCATTCTTTGCTCAGCCACATACTTAATTATATATATTTCAGTCAGTCATATACTACAGTGATCCTGAGGTTCAGATCTGTTAGCTACCACTTTGAAAGATGAATATTACCTCTTGTTGTAGTTTCAGCCCAGCTGGTAACAAAGCACCACGAAGCCGCTCGCTTACTCCCCACCCCCACCCCTGGCCACGTTGGGATGAGGAGAAAATAGAAAGGCAGGCTCGTGGGTCGAGACAAGGACTGGGAGGGATCACTCCCCACTTATGGGCACAGGCAAAGGACAGGCTCAACTTGGGGAAGAAACAAAATCAATTTCATTTACCACAAATCAAATAAAAAACAAGGGTATTAGGAAGGGAAACCAAACCTCAGAACCCCTTCCCCCCACCCCTCCCTCCTTCCCGGCTCAGCTCCACTCCCGGTTCTCTCTCCCTCCTCCCCCCAGCGGCACAGGGGAACAGGGGATGGGGGTTTTGGGTCAGCTCCCCACACCTTGTCTCTGCCGCTCCTTTCCTCAGGGGAAAGATTCCTCACTCGTCCCCTGCTCCACCGTGNTTTCCGCGGGCTTCAGTTCTTCCCGAACTTCCCTGGCGCGGGTCCTTTCCGCGGGCTGCTCTCCAGTTTCACACTGCTCCAGCGTGGGCTTTCCCATGGAGTCACGGCCATCTTGGGGGGGCCTCCGCTCCACCATTCACCTCCCTGGGTTGCAGGAGGACAGCCTGCCATCTCACCACGGGCGGCAGGGCCATCAGCCTCCTCAGGTGTCCCTCCTCCCCCTCCTTCTTCACTGACCTCGGGATCTTCAGAGGGGTTCCTCTCCCATTCCTATCCCCCCACTCCCTGCCGGTTCCCCTTCTTAAATCTGTTCTCCCAGAGGTGCTCCCACCATCACTGATGGGCTCAGCCTGGGCCAGAGGCATCACCGACTTGGAGCCGGGGGATCTTCCAGCAGCTTCTCACAGGAGCCACCCCTGAGGCCCCCTCCCCCACTACCAGAAAAAAAACCTGCACCTCACAAACCCATAATACCTGTCTATTAAAGTTCAGGATGAGACACTGGAGTAGAGAGAGAGACAGAGCTGTTAGTCCTCCAGCAGCAGTCTAGAACCCTAGAATCTGAGATCAAAGAGCCAGCTGATTCAAAAAGCTCTAGGAAGGGAGTCTGCTGTCCTCCTTCAATCTATCCCTGCTAAAGTCAGCATGTGCAGAAGAGAACACTTTAATGATAATTTTCTTGAAGGGTTTCTTTTAAAGCTGTGGTGCTATCTTCTGCAAAACTTCATCATGGTCTTCATACAAAGAGGCAATTAATTTCAGTGACCAAAACAGAGAGCAGAGGATTTCTTTCCTTAAACATGTTTATGCACTTTGCTGCTTCTTCCACCATTGTATCACCCTCATGCTCCCCTTGAAGAAATTTGGTAGCACTTTCTGCCTCTAGGTTGTTCTGGTTTTCTAGCTGAGCTGATGATAAAAGCTAGTATCTCACAGTCCTCATGACTGTAGCACAAGGGATGGGATTTATCATCTACCAATACCTACATCAGCGGTATTTGTATTGACTGCTTTCGAAGTTGGTAGAGAGAACAATTCTTGAGGCCTATTGATGCGAATTTTTTTAGATATCTATTTCAAGATAGGGTCCATGTCACCCTGGAAGTACCTGTTTCTCTCTGTAAAAGAGAGGTGTAGACAGCTATTTCAGATGTAGAGAGCTATTCCAGATGTAGACATATGGAACAGGTGTTTCATATTAGGCAGATGAATCCTGACCAAAGCTTTCTGCTATGAAGTTGACATGGTAACCCTGGTAAAGGAGGAACACTATGAATTCATTAGACTTCCATGCAGAATGAAGTCAGTGTCAGTAACAGCTATCCAAACACCTTGCCAAGGAAGAATCACTGAAATTTACACCACATCTTTTTGGTTTAATACCAGAGCAAGAATTGCAGAAAGCAAAATTAACAGCTATGAAGCTGCTTCTACAGGTGTCTAACTACATAATGAAGCACATAACACTAAAATTTGTTATTTATTTAAAAACATATGCATACATGCATGTTTCCCCAGTCCTGGGCCAGCCACATGACTTTTGGATGCTTTGAATTCCAGCAGCTGCAAAGAAAATGCTGCTATAACACAGAAAATGCCTGCTGCTCCTAGTATGCCTGTAACATCATCTAAGTGGAAGTGGGTGCCCAAGGAATACCTATTACTAGCGCACCTAGCAGGTATATAGCTGACCTCAGCTCACCCAACTGCATGTTTACCTGTTGGGCTGGATGAGGCACTGTTGCTTAATTGAAACATTTTGACACTAAGGTAAATTTTGGTGAAGATTCTGGTTCTTGTTGTTTTAATTGTTGCAGTAGGACACTTGTCTGCTACCACATTTAGTCCAATTGGAGTGTATAAAAGGCAAATGTGTGCTTATGAGTGCTTTTCTGTCACAGATGCCAAAACCCTTCCTAAATTAAGACTTGCAGGACTGTTCAACATCTTGGCACACCAACTGGGTACACCTTGATGACAACCTGCTTTAATCTACACAACGTGTCATTGAGTTTACCTGGATTTGTTAAGAAAAACTGCATTATATGCTTTCTCACTTTGCTTCATTTGATTATCATACACCATAGAGCCTGGGCAACCGTAAAAGCCATACTAAGTAATAAAAACTGGGGCATGATCTATCCATAATATATACACTCAACCTGTATGAGACAGATATCAAAAAAATCATTTCTCATTCATAGCAGATCACTGTAAAGGATTTAATACCTGTTGCTTCAGTGGGATTAGGGCTGCTTTTCTGCAACAGGAGCTCATGTATTAAGTATTCAAAGCTATTCAAAAAGCATGTAGACAAGGCACTTCAGGACATGGTTTAGTGGGCATGGTTGATGGTTGGACTCGATCTTAAAGTCTTTTCCAACCTAAATGATTCTATGATTCTAAGTAAAATGAAAAAAGGTAGAACCTCTTCAGGTATAAAAAAGTTTAAGATCAATGAAAACAGGGTAGTGCAGTGTTGTACATAGCAAAGGGAAGGAAGCTCTGTGTTTGTAGCATCCTAAATTTTAACTGCTCCCAAAACAGCATTACAGAAGGCTAACTGGCACTCCTATGTAATCGCTGTACTAAAATATATTGGAAAGATAAATGGATCCTGCTAAGACTTGTTAATACCCATAGTGCTAGAGAGTTTAAGTATTAATATATGGGAATTAAAAACAATAATAATTTTGATCTATTTGGTCTTATTTCATATTAACTCCTACCATCTGTCTCCTGCTCCTGATCATATGAGTAGAATGATATTGAAAAGCACAGTAGCATGATCTTAAATATTTTTTTTTCTGTCTTCTGCAGCTCTCTTTCTTTCACTACATAACATTCTGTTTGCTAATAGAAGACACTGGAATTGTTTTTACTTTCATAAAGGAAAAACTAAAGCTCTGACAAGATTCATAAATATCTGGGGTGACTGACTCATAGCAAATTGATCAGTCATAACACAGATCGTACAATAGTTACTTGTATAAATTGTTCTTTTATTTTTCACAGTGAAGGAAGAAAACAAAATTAGCATTTCAATGAGTTCTGTCTAACTTGCTGTTGTGATAGTTTTTGCCCTTTTACCATTGTGCGTCTTTTACCATCATAAGTTGCTGCCTTCAAACTCTTCTCTAAGTTGTTTGTTCACATTCACTTTAATTTGTTTTCTCTTGGTATCTGCTAAAACTTTGTATGGGTTATTTTTATCCTTTGCTGTGAGGGTAGACAGAATGCTTATAGCAATGAGGAGGAACTTTGTTACATCAGGCACATTGGATTAGATTTTGATCATATTTACAGAGAAGTGAAAAATTGAATTATGCCTATCAGTGGATGGGAGATCAGCATCTCACCTGTAAGTGTAAGTCAGCAACAAAATATAAAAAATACTGATAATTAACACTGACAAAATGAACTTTAAGTATATGGCCACCAGATTATGTTTCTACTCTGTTGATAGCAAAGCTGGAGTTTTTAGCTCAAAGTAAAGCTTTGCAAGCCACAGGGAAATTAAACTTAGTTCCCTGCAGTGCTACATCAATTCAAAAAAACATCATTTCCAAATAAAATATGTTAGATAACACACTTTCTACATCACATATAAATGCCAAAATAAGTACAGAAAGGTACCATATTATAATTCCATTAACAATAATTATTTAATTTTCAGTTATGCCATGCTGGAATACTGGTCCCTTGAATGGATGTAGGAAATGTGTAAAACAAGGCTGTGTACCAGCTGTTTTCGCAGCAAGTTACGTTTTGTTTTATTTTCACAAACCATCAATTGTGCTTATCATCAATAAAAGGGTTTACTTGGGATAGGCCCTAGATGTGCTGCTTTTTCACTTCCTCATATTTGCTGCAAATGCTGGCTTTAATGTTCAAGCTTAGCAATGTATGTGAGATGAGACATTTAAAAAATGTCTCTGAGTGAGAATTTTAATGGTACTTAAGAATTTAAAGATCCATTTAGGAACATTAAAAGATTTTCAAAAGCCCAGAGACTCCCAAATCCTGCAAGTCCAGTCCTTAAGGGACTTGGGGGCAAACATTCCTATGACCTTTATGAACCCTACATGCTTAGGTAATTGAGAGCTTTCAAAATCATGCTCATAGCTTTGTAATTGATTCGCTAAGGTTTTTCTCATAGAATTGAACACTTCAGAGCTTAGACAGCTTCTATACATGGATGCTATTGTTAAGCCCACATAGCATGGGGAGTGCAGTTACACAGTTGCTTTAACGAGGCATATATACTCCTATGCCACTGAAAGCAGCATCTCCATCTGCCTTTTGTCCTGGGCTGTTCATTCCCACCAGCTCCCTATGCCAATACTTGGGATGGTTAGTTTCCCGCTGGATCAGTTTCCATTAGCCTTGGTGTAAGGCCAAGGGGCAGGGCTTAGAAGCTGTGGTAGGGAGGTGTCCCATCCCACTCGATGAGCTTGGGGGAGGTGATCTTTTAGATAGTCCATTGCTGCACACAGGAGTCACGACAATGACTTAGGAGGGACAGGGAAAATTTCAACACCCCATTTCGCTCGGCGAATCCCAGGGCGGGAGTCACGACAATGGCTCCTAAAAGCTCAAAATATGTTTTATTTAAGGTTGACTTATAACACAAGTGTGGCTAAATTTGGTGTAGCAGATATTTTGAATAAAAACCTTGACACCTACCAGCCGTAGCAAAACATTCCTAACAATAAGGTAGGAGGAAGAGAAGAGATAAGGGAGAGAGAGAAGAAAGAGAGAAAAGGAGAAGTAAGTATTACCACGCTTGGATGCAGCGAGGAAAGAGTCTCAGTAGTAGCTGTCTGGATTCCTCAGGCGGTGGGCATGTGCATGCCTTGTGGGGTTTTCTCAAAAGTGTGTGGGCGTCACTGATGCCCCCTTATCCCATTTAACTTGTTTACACAACTGCCGTGGTAATGGCCCGTGGCAAAACTCTGAACCTGTGACAAAACATCTGAAATGCAACCACTAGAAATATTCCCAGAAGGACATTCGCCAGAAAGCCTCTTCAAGGCACAACTGCTAGAAAGACTCCCAGAAACAGTTCACTACCCCACTCTATGGATTGTCCAGCTCGTAGTTCACGAACAAGTTTCACCATGTCTAGTACACACAGGTGACTCATGGGGGGTTACAAAAGCGACCCAGCCTTGGATTGCCTTGAGGCCCCGTCTCTCTGCAGAGAGGACACACAGGGAGCTGTGTAGACAGCTTAGCCCTGGGTTGTCTGATAAACCCTAAACTAAACAGGGTGGTGGCAGCACCATTCAAAGAACCAAAACCTGAATTGGGCCTTGAAATCCCTTAACAAATAGTATGCCCTGAGTCTCAATCCAACCACTATTCTGTGCCTGAGGAAGCAAGGTAAAGAAAAGCTGGAGGGTTTCAGCTTCAGTTTCAAATGACAACCTTGTGTACTCAATCACAGACCAGCAAAAGAAAGATAAGGGGAAACTCCACTCAGATATATATAATCCACTCAGGCATAATCATACACACTGTTCCACAAGTCAGGGGATAAAACCCCTAAGATTCAGGTTGGAAATCGGGGAGTCACTTTTCCAAATACACAATTCGCTTGTGAAGGAGACCCTTCCCCCCCTTGATTGGGATACCAGTCAAGGTAGCTTTCCTTGGATTGAGAGCCCTTACCTCGAGGGGTGAGCGAATATTGTTTATGCTTTAAGTTTGTACACACGTGTGCTTGTGGCTGTCTGTGAATCACTTGTGGTTGTAATAGTGTACTACTCTTGCTTTTAAAATTGCAATAGTGCATTCCTCTGTTGTATCTCTAAAATCTGCAATAGTGGTGTGTTAAGACTGTAAGTGAAGTTCAAGTCATTTGCTTGAACCTTGTAGTTAAATCTGTAAGTGAAGTTCAAGTCATTTGTTTGTACCTTGCAGTTAAATCTCTTTCCACCACACCCACCTCCGCAGGCCACGTCCTGTTTCAGCTGCTTGTGGCTACCTGCTTGGTTGTTTGAGACAAAATGGTTGCCAGTCTCTCACAGTCTCTCGGTCCTTCACAGGAGGGGAAGGTACCTATGCTCTTTTCAGCAGCAGAGTGGACTTCTGCCCAGTTAAAGCAAGTATTTAGCCATAATCTAAAAAAAAACAATGATAAAGATAAAGCTTCCAGTGCTGTTCATACTTAATACAAGCAACTTTCTGGGGCTCGTATCAGTTTTACATTATTATTGCTTTTACAAAAATTATCTCTACTCTCTAACCTTTGAGCATTGAGAAATGAACAGAGTTAGTAAGATGGAAAGCAATAATTTCAGTCTGGGAATTAATTTTGAAACTGTGAATTAAGCTTAAGTTTAATATTCCCAGTCATCCGACCTGCAAACTAACTGGAGGAGTCAAGATATACAGCAAGAGAGAATTTTAAAGTATATGTCAGCTGGTTCTTGACATATGGTGCGAGAGACTTACTGTACAAGAATGTCAGCAGTACTTGAAAGGTTAATGGAAATGGGATTTGCAGAGACATGACTGATTCTTCTAGAACAGGTGAGTTAAAAAAAACGATTTGGACAAAGACCTTTAAAGCCCTTTTGCATATGCATCTTTTCATCTGAAGGGAAGAAAAGCACTAATCTGAAGGGAAGAAAAGCACTAGTATCTCTTTTAACTTAAATCACTCTAATATCTTTGAGGGATCTGAAACTTCTCAAAGAAAACATTTTCAGTATCGACAGTTAAGGTTAAATGTTTTGATTTTACTGTGTGTTGCCCTTTCTCACACAGATATGCACATGTCTGCACATGCACACATTTCTGACTCACCTTTATTACATCTAGTTGAAGTGTAAGTCCTTTTTTCTTTTTTTTTTCCTTTTTAAATTTAATAGGATGAAATAAATACCTTCACACAAGGAAAGCAACTCCCAAAAGAGAATTAATTATTCTTTTATCAGGACACCTGTGATTTAAATTCCTTACTTAGATTAAAATAAAAATAAATAGTGGTCCTGTTGTATGTTAAATATAAGACATGTTCACCTTGCATTATATGAATTCACACTAAGCCAACAATTAAAGTAAAATATAAGAGGATTGGTAATTTTGCTGGATGACAGCAAGACTGGAAAATCTAGAAAATAACTGTTTTTTTCTAGAAAACAAACTCAAGCAAAGCCCTATAACAGTAGCTGTAGTAAGCGTTAGTCATCTTACTCATTTTACTTCCTAAGCCTTTGATCTAGACCCTGCTGCCCCGGCATCACTGAGCAGGTTGCTGATGCCTCTGCTGAGTAGTGTTGGCCAGAACTCTGCATACATAAAAGTCTCTTTGGTTTGGTGGGGTAGAACCAAACCCATTTAAAGATGGGGGCCAGTTGAGTGAAGTTGCTAACTGTTCTAAGATATGTAATGGACACTACCCAGCTTAGAAGATGACTTCCTTAATATTCGTAGTGTCTCAGCTTAGTAGGATGTAGCCCTGGGGACTTAACTTGGCTTGTGATTTGGGCTATAAATGCTTCGGCTATAAAAGACAATGAATGTTAAACTACAGGGAATAGAAATAAGCTTTTCCTATAAAGAAGATATCCCGTAACTATTTCCGTTTGTATGTTCATCTCTTCCTGTACTACACAAGAAACTGGGAGACGGCAGGCCATCTGCTCTCTATCCTGAACTCATTTGGCAGTCTTCCTCTTTCATCTGTGTTCTTCTTGTCTTGTGGCCCTTTTCTTATGGCCTGATGCAAGTAATTTTCACTGATTTCAAGAGAGAAACAAGGCCAGGGGTCAGAACTGGTTCATTCTTGCACAGAGATTTTGCTTGTGTGATATTGGGAGATCATTCACGAAAGCCTTTTCCTTCTGTGGTTGTCAGGAAAACTTGTCATGGGAAGGGTCCAAGCTGGAAATGCCACTAGACTCCTATTGTTACCCACAAGAAATGTTTTGATGAAAATGAGAGGATTGTCAGAGGAGCTGTGAGTTACGGAAAGCCAACTGGAGAGTGAGCAAGGACGAGGACCCAGCATTTATCAAAATAACAGTTATAGATAGTTTGGTAGACTAAGGTATTAAACCCTAAATTCATATTGGATTTATCATCAATGAGAATAATTCATTACTAGAATGGTGTGGCTGGCATTGTGGTAGCAATGCTCTGAGTTTCAGCAAAACTGGTTTGGATTTCCCAGGTCACAGCAGGGGACAGAAACACAATCCCAGTTGTTCCTTCTAGCCCTTACAATGCATGAATGCAACTCTCTTCCCTTGATAGGCCATGACTTTCCGTTGAAGAATACAACATCTCTTACCTCTGTGATGACCTACAGCATGTCATTTGGGGAATGTTTAAATGAACATTGTTCTCCTCTAAGCTAAAGCATTCCTGTGGCCTTTTTCCCATTTATGTTCTGCTTTATGTAATGTAAGGTAAAATGGATAAAATAAAAGTAATTTAATCATCACTTAGTAGATGGTGGCAATTCTAAAACAGTCTCTTTGTCTTTCATATATATATAACTTTGTCCACTGTTATGGGTTTGTGTGGCGCGGTTTCCTTGGTGGCAGGGGGAGGGAGGCTGCAGAGGCGGCCCCTTTAAGAAGTTGCTGGAAGAATTCGCTGCCCCAAAATGTCGGACCCGCCTCTAGGCGGGG
>VYZV01018536.1:122403-189600 GCA_013401275.1 Pandion haliaetus | reverse complement strand
GGGGGGGGGGGGTGTGTGTCGTAGCAACCTGCCCAAGCTTGGTGGCAAGCCAGCAGCAGCCAGTGCATGGCTAACACCGATGGGGAGCGTGTGGTCCAGTGGGATGAGGAGAGACCCATGGCAGGGTCGGCAATGGTTTAGTGCTGCTAGGGTTCGCCTCGGTGCCGGGCTGTAAAAACCTGGCTGCTGTGTGATGGATGAAAGACCAAACACGCCTGCAGGCAAACGGTAGGACTGCGGGAGTCTGATGGAAGTATTATTGCAGAAGCTATTTAAAATGATTTGTAATAGCCAGTTAGACATTTAAGATGTCCATTAATTAGCCTCAGCACAGGGAGGACTTGTAAAATTGAGATGGGGTTTACTGATTCCCCCAGATACTAGCTTTCTGAAGGGAAACTTTGGAGACTGGGGATGGGGTGTTGGAAAATTAGTATTTGATGGCTTGAACACCAGCAGTTTCTACTAAAGCCATCGGTCACCTCATATTACAACTTAGACTGCAAGAAATTGGTCACCTAAGTCATTCTTTAGTGAGGAACACTCACTGGATATTAGAAGCATACCAGAAGCAATGTTGACCTCAAGCTAACCGACTCTGGCTATTGTGGCTTCTGCTCACGTGCAGATAATAACCCCACGTTTTTTCCAGCATGGCCACCTGGGGCTCCGTGGGAAGCCAGTAAAGTAGGTGCACCTTCATCCCTGCACTGTAATGGGGCCAAAACACCTCCATGGCCATGTGGCCAGCCTTGGCCAAGATCAGTCCTCACACCAGGGTCAGTGGACACATGTCACTGGCGATTGAGATAGGGCAATGCCCAAGTGCCCTTGTGCCGTGCATGATGCCTGCACCCAGCACCTCGGTGCACAGCCTAAGAAGCCACCTCTTGGGTGGGCTGCAGCACAGTCCTCCCTCCTTTTCCTGCACTTTCTCGTAGACAAAAATAAAACTGGAACAAGAAAATGCTTTCAGCGTGCCTTAAAGCCCTGCGGTGCCACTGGGGCTGGTTGGGGATGAGCTGGGACCTGGTGTCATCTCTGGGCTTGCACTTACCAAAGGTGGCCATCAGGGTGGAAGCAGAGCCCATGGCCGTGGCTCCTGAAGGCAGCCCTGATCTCTGGGTTCCTGCCGTCCTCCAAGGTGCAATAGGTGAACAGGGCTTCCTTGGTGAACGTGATGAGAATGGCCAAGTTGCCCGACGGGTATCTGAGAAACAGTTAAGGAAAGACGAGCCCACAGAAAGCATGCTTGAGAAGAAAACCATCATGGGACAGTGTCTGGGGGGTGGGAAGTGACCCAAGCCTCCACCACCCTTCAGACAGCCAACCCCAAGGCAACCAGCTCTGTAGACGCCATTTCATTGCAAGAGCAGCATGAGTTGTGTAGCCAGCCCGGGAGGCTGAGGTGGGTTACCCAAGAGAAGAGGGTCATGGTGACCCACCTCGAGGCAGGGTTTTTCCCCCATCTCCCCCCCCTCCCTCCCCCCGACCCAAGCGCTGTTGCTGCTGGATACTAAACCTGACCACTTCCATCTGGGAACAGGAGGAAAAATATCTGTCCATTGGGACAATGTCGTCTTACGGGCTCAGGAGAATGGCAGGGCTGCAGGAGCAAAACCAAGGCGGTGAGAGGCAGGTAGTGGGGTGGGGGGAGTGTCGTGGGGATGCCTGCTGGGACACAGGGGACAGGGATGCTCTGCTCCAGGTCTTCCCCTCCCTATGCTGCTACCAAGCCCAGAGCACCACCAGACCATCACACTCCATGCTTTCCACCTAGCCTTGGGGTGTTTTGTTTGGTTTTTTTGTTTGTTTGTTTGCTTGCTTACTTTTTAATTAAATCCTTTTAAATAACTGAGGAAAACCCATCCTTCACTTCTGTGTTTTTGCATTTCATGTACAAAGCTCAGCTCTCTTATTTTATGTTATTAGCTGCTCTCTGATGATATAATTTGCCAAGAGCCCTCTTTCCATCAGACACACAAGTAATTTATCCTGCAACATACTGACAAGCGAAATAGAAAACATTTCTTTGCTAAGGGCTTAGCTCCCAGCATTACAAGAGAGCTGGGTTTAATGCTTTCTAATAGGAATAAGCAGCATTACCGCCTGCTTCTCCGGGAAGAATGGAGAGCAGCTAGGAGACGGGGGAAGCGGGGAGACCTTGCTGTTCCCTTTTAACATCTTTGTTAAAAGCAGCAGCTAATTCTCACGTGCAGAAAGGGGCCGCGCTCGGGTTTTGTCTGTCGCAAGGACCTGAGGGACTCGTCCGCAGCAGCTCCCAGGTGGAGGCATTTTGTACACATGAAGTGGCTGACTCTAGCCATAACTGCGGCACTAATTTATGACCTGAAGATGCACATTTTGGCTCTGCAGAATAGCTAAGAATTACTTCCTGGCTGTAAGGGATGGAGGGGAACCAAAAAGCAACAAACCGACGATTTTGTTCCCACTTTCATTTTTCAGGCTTTTTATGAGGCTAAAAAGACAGACGGTCCCAGGCAGGAGGATTTGCTACCCCTATATTTCAGGAGGGGAGAGCAGTATAATGCGCTTCTATGTCAAAAATAAAAAAGCCAACAAAATCACTGATTGTGTGATAAATCACAGGTACTTTTCTTGCACACCTGCAGAAACTGCAATGCTTTCTGGTTTGGGAAGGGAGAGGAGAGGCAGGGGAGGGAAAAGAAGAGCCGTGCTGCCAGTGTCTGAGCTGGCGTGGGGGTCCCATCCAGCCCCCGGCTGACGGGGTGGGCCACCAGTCTCTGCTTGCCCTCTTGGGGACACTGGGGCTTGGACAACAGGCCCTGGGGAGCTGCTTCTTGTAGTAGCTGGGGTAGAGGGGACACCCCGGGACACGCCATCCCTTGCTGGACACAGTGGTGACGTCCCTGCTGATGAATTCAAGGCTGCCTGGACCCGTAAGGCTTTTGCCTGTGCTGTTAAATTGTTGGACTAGGGCTTGGCCCGGGACAAGGAGCACTCCCCCATGTGATTCCTGGCCCAGCAGCCTGGACCTGACCCTGCTAGGCAGTTTGGATAAGGCAGCCTGATTTGGAGGGTAAAGGATGAACAGTATGGAAGTGAGTAGACCAGGGCCTAAGGCTTTAGTTAGGGTGGAGATCACTGACTGGTGGTGTTCAGCCTTCAAGCCGCATAGGATGGTCCATAAGTAAAAGCCTTCATACACGGGCACCATCCCAGTAAAACCGCAGGGATGCCAGGCTCAGCTTTCCACCTCAGCCATGAACACCTGACTGAGTCCACCTTCAAACAGCCACAAGTTGGTATGTATGTCCTATCAACTTAGTGCACCCACTGACAATCATTTTAATGTTTTGCTGAATCAGGATCTTCTCTGTATCTCACGGGAGATATCTAAATGTGCTCGACTGGAACAACAGGACTCTCACGGGGTATGACACTATACAGCTCTCTACAGTTCCTGCCTGAAAACCAGTAAGAAGAGACCCACCTTTAAGTGCTCTGCAACAAACTCACTGTCTGGCTCCAGCAGGTCTTCTGGAGGTGCTGATGTCGGTTGGTGCTTTTTGAAAGGGGCATTTTTCTGTCTGACAGCGTATTTGTTTTGTTCTGAGAGTCTGAACGAGATTCTGGTCCCTGAAAAACATTTTGGAAGGTTGGTGTTGAGGAGAAGGCGATGCAGCTCTGTTTCTCCAAGCCTTGTATTATGGATTATTTGGAAAGGAGGGGAGGAATGGAGGAGGGACTGAAGAGTTTTTGTGTGTTTTGCCTTGTTTGAGGAGAAATAAGTGGAAAGGCAAAATCTAACCTAACTAGAATGGGGTAGGCTCTGTGACAGTACAGGATGGCTTTCGTAAGAGATGTAAGGGATCTCCTTGCTTAAAACAATGAAACACCCAGCCCATGAACAGCTGATAATTACTTACAGCAAAGGATGGATTAGACATGGACTAGCAAGTCTCTTCCATACCATCTCCTACTCCTCTCAACAAGAGGACATATGGCCTGGAGATGACAGGCCTTCTAGACAGGGAATTATGCAGACCTGTGTTTTGAGAAACTGTGAAGGTCCCTGGCCACTCGTAATTAAGATGATGGCACCTTCTACTACACAAAGGGCTGCAGTCTCTACTTCTCGAGGTGCGCTGAAGCTGCCGTGTGCTTCTGGCTCCAGGTCAAGCCCAGCAATCACAGCAACTCACTAGCAAAAAGTACTTAGAGGCAACAACTCTCAGATACTGCTGAAATATTTCCCTGTAGCTCTGAAAGCCTCCTTCATCCGATCTAGGATGAAAAAAAAAAAAAGGGAAGTTAAAAATAAGATCAAATTGTTGGCTAATGACACTACCCACGTAATCTAAAGGAAAAAAAAGTATCATGGGATGTTATATCGGGATTCACCTGAAGCAATGCAAATGTCTGCATATGAGATTGTCACCATAGATAGCTTTTATAGCCAGAGACATGGGAGATCCATCTCACTGTAGGTGTGATATAAGGTGCAGTAGAAACACCTATTTCCCTGCCCTTCGTTCAAGGGGAGCTGCAGGCGAGGGGCGAAGGTGTGGGTATGGGCTTACAGAAATGAGGTGAGTCCCAACCCTCAGGACATCCTGCCCACACATCTCATCACACGTGTGGTCAGACAACCTGCCCCAGTCCACCTGCGTGTTGTGCCCCTGACTGCCACTCTGGTCTCTCAGGGCAAAACTCAGCTTGTGGGGCTGGTGGGACCAAGTGTCGCACATCACGTACGCTGCTGACCCGTCCAGAGCCAGAAGACAGACCCTACCCAAAAAGCTCAGACTAGATCCTACCTGGAGACCTGAGTGGCACTTGAACCTCGTACTGCTCCTCTGTACCGGAGGGAAATTTCAGCGTGGGCCATCGCTCCCATGAAGGTATGATGGCACTTACAAGTCAGACCCCAAAGGACCAAAATGGTGGGAGAAAAGGGGAAACAGCAACAAAGCATGGATAACTCAAGTGGTGCAGTCCGGTCTCTGCCCACCTTGGTGAGGTCAATATGCCCCAGCCACGGCCACCCATGGTGTGCCCTGGGAAAGATGCGTCCCCGGGGGGGGTGAAACAGGAGTTAAACCCTTCTCCTGCTACTGGGCAGCCTGGGAGGAGGTTGGGAAGTCACATCCATGTCCACCAAGGCTGCTGGGTGTGAGGACCAAAGCAGCTGTGGTGGGAAGGTGTGTAGGGGCTATGCAATGGGAGGGAGGCCCCAGATGGGGGAAGATGCCTTCAGGGTCTCTTGGCAGAGAACAGTTACCTGGGGTTTGACTTGGGAAAACCTTTTGCCACCTGGGAAAACATGTGGCTCCATTCTTCTTTCTAGGGCGCTTCCTAATCTGCGAATGTCACACCTTCAACGCCAAAATTGCAGAGATGGAGCAGCTGACGGCTGCTGAGCCCTCAGCTCTAGCTTCTCCTTATCAAGCCATCCAGTGCCTTTCTAAGGCCTCTAAAGTGAAGATAAGCTGCATGAGGACTCTCAAACAAGTATTGCCTTGGCAGCACTGAACCATCCTGGTTCAGCATTTTATTCTGGCCCTATTCAGTACTGTTGCCTGCTCAGCACATCCTGCCTGGGACAGGCGATAGATCTTTCCTGCCAGTGGTACCATCGTAGGACTGACATGAGGATGCTTCATGCTTGTCGGTGCATGCGGGCAGCGGTGCGATGCCACGAGTACGTTTCCACCAGTGAAATTCCCTGGGACTGAAGGGATGTGGTGATGGGGCTTGTCTCCTCCCAGCAGGGCCTGGGGCTGCTCTCCCTCGGTCCCTTACTGTTGCAGCAGTTTCTTCTTGGTGCTGCTCCTTAGCTCAGCTTGGGAAGGGTTGGCCTAGGGAGTGATGTCCAGCTCGTCCTCCACTTCGTCTTCACTCATCAGCTCTTGGATGACAGCATCAAACACTTCCTTGTATCTCCTGCAGCAAAAGAGCTGTGGGGTGCAGCGCCCATCAGGAGTGGTGTGGATGGCATGGGGCACCTGGGTGGACCGGGGACATCCTCACCCTCCAGCTCCCTCTGCCCGCATCCCTCTCTGCTGCTGCCATGGGGTGGTTGCGCTCCCTTTTTCCGTGAAGAAACTTATGTTACAGGCATGCTCACATGGTATGGGTAGACTCACATTTTTCCTGGGGCTGTTCCTTTAGATCCACCACTGTGGGGATCGGCTTTTCAGGAGCACTGCAAAAGGTGCACTTTGTGGAGTCTTTGGTCCAGGTGGACTCCCTGGAGGACAAAGGAAATTCAGCATCAGCGTCATTGATTTTTTAAAAACTAAATTGGGCTTAAGTCTAGGCTGTTCCCATAAAGGCAATCAAAGAGCAAACGAGGGCTTTAAGCCCTTTTAAAAGGCTTAAAACTTTAAAACAAGTTTTTAAAAGCAGCTCCTGTCTCTTCTTTAAAAACAAAACCCTGAGAAACTACTGGAACAGGCTTCCTAGACATGTGGTCGCTGCCCCAAGCCTGCCAGTGTCAAGGACATTTGGACAATGCCCTTAACAACATGCTTTAACTTTTGGTCAGCCCTGAAGTGCTCAGGCAGTTGGACTAGATGATCACTGTAAGTCCCTTCCAACTGGAAATATTCTATTCTATTCTATTCTATTCTATTCTATTCCAAGTCTCTTAAAGGGGAGAGCATCTGCCTTTTGGAACAATGTTTTCTCCATTATCACAGATGAGACGCTATCATCCTTTCTCCCCTCACAGCTGCAGGAGCATCAAACCACCTCCGCAGAGCATTTTTCTGGAAGCCGCATGCCTTTTCTGGAAGATGTCTTGCCAGAGAGCTGGCAACTCCTGCACTGCCTGGCCCTAAATGCAGCAACAAGAAATTACCGGGGTTGGGGAGGAGAGGGAAACATGCTCGGTGCAAACCCACGGCTCCAAGGTGCACCACTGGACAGGGATGAGGAATCCTCCACCAAAGCTTCACTTTCTCCTCTGAATTTATTTCGTGCTCGCCTCTGGTGCCACGGTGCTTCTCAGCCTGACTTCTTTTGACTACAAATAGCAGCAGAAACTCTCCAGCCTCTTCCCCCAAACAAGGATGCACCCAGCAGAAAGAAGTGCTCCTCACTGTTGCCCCCCTCCCCCGCCTGGCACTGACATGCAGCCAGGTGCTGCTGCAAGGTGCTGCTCCCCAGGAAAAAAACACCACTGAAAAAGTGCTCATCGTGGTAATTCCTGGTTAACCAGCCTGCTGGGTCTCACCTCACCCAGGTGGAGGGCAGTCACAGCCATCCCTTCATCCTCACACTCTCCTCCTGTGGACAGCGGCTCCTCGTCTAACTCCAGCCTTGGACTCCCTTGGGCAAGCTCAGTAGGCTCCCATGAAGCTTGTTGCAAGGAAACGTTGCCAGTTAGCTCCTGTTTATTCAAAGCAATGTCTCACAACTTTGTGTACAGCACTTTTCTCAGAGAAAGGCTTTGCCATCCATTGCTTCCCCTCTGCCTCCTCTCCGGGGACTCCAGGACTTCTGCACACCTCTTTGTGCCAGGGCGCAGCTTCAGCAGAAGAAAGGGCCACCATGACCCTATCCATCTCTTGCTGGTCCCATACAGTCTGGTGGAGGGGGACGACAAACATCCCAGCAACTGCCATCAACCCCTTCCCCCCCGCCATCTATTTGTGCGACGGGAGAGGGCGATGTGTTGATTAGGCACAACGCCATCCATCCCCAGAAGCACCAACTGATCTCCAAGAGCTTAGGAGACTACATTTCTTCCCTCTTCGTGGGACCTGGCACTTTAAATTTGAGAGGGAAAGCTGCTAAATTAGCCTAAGCACTGTCCCATGCTTTTGAAACACTCATAAATAATCTCAAAATAGCAGTGAGCAGGGAGAGGAGAAGTTTGCTGGTGATACTCAGGGTGGTTGAGGCAAAAGGCTGACTGTGAAGAGTTGCAGAAAGACCCTCGTGGCACTGAATAACAGGCTAATAAAATCACAGATGAAATCTGATGTAGATAAATGTAAAGTGATGTGCATGGGAAAAGACAATCCTAGCTTTACATACAAAATAATGGGCTCGGAGCTGGCTATTTCCACTTGGGAGCAAAATCTTCAGGTTATAATAGATAGCTCTATGCAAATGTCAGCTCAACACTCAGTAGCAATCAAAAAAGCAAACAGAAAGCCAGAAATTATTAGGAAAGGAGGAAAGAGCAAAACAGAGGAAATCATTATGCTGCTGCATAAATCCATGGGCTCCCATCTCTTGAATGCTATTGTGCAGTCCTGAATCACCAATCTCAAATATGATATAGAAGAAACAGAAAAGTTACAGAGGAAGGCATTTGAAGATGATCAAAGGCATAAAAGGGCCTCCATTCAGGGAATGACTGAATAGATTAGGACTTTTTATTTTGGAAGAAAAAATGACTGAAGAAGAAATATGAACGAGTTTTGTGATGGCAAGAGTGGCGTGACTGGGGAACAGCTGTTCACATTATTCAGTGCTCTTCAAAGGAAGAGAGTGATCATCAAAGAAAACTACCAAGTGACGAGTTCAAAATAAACAAAGGAGATTTTTAGCTGTGGCACTCCTTGCCATAGGGTACAGTGGATGTTTGAAGTTTGTGTTGGTTCAATAAGGTGCAAACTAATCGATGGAAGAAGAATCCCTCAAGCCAATCAAGGGCTATTAAATGCAGAGATGGTGTCTACAGTTCAGGAGGTTCCTGAGTCACAGACAACTAGGGAAACAGAGAGTTTTCTGGGAAGCATGAACAAATGTTTGCTTTATTTTTGTATTGCTTCCTGAGCATCTGCTGTCTCTCATCCAGGGCAGGATGCTGGGCCAGGCGCACTTTGGGGCTGACCCTTTGCGGTCAACCTTATGTCCTGCATTTTACAGCAGGCCATTTCTCCCACTAAGGCGAAGCAGCTTAAAAGTAGCCTGAGGTGTCTGGTGCTGCTGCTTGTCACCGTTTCTGATGCAGCCCCCTGCATCACAGAGATATAGCTGCTTGGTGGCTTTCCAGCCTGAACACACCAGGTGCTATTTTCTGCTTAAAAACCCTTCCACCAAGACCCGCAGGCAGGTGCATCCCCTTTTCCTTTAGCTCCCAAAGCAAAAGCCCCTGTAGGGCACCCACTTCAGAGCACGGACAGCCCCCCCCACACACATTGTGGAAGACAAAGCAGTGACCTCTGTGGCTGCCGGTGGGAGCCCTGAAGCAGACCTTAGTGACCGAGGGAAAGCACCAAGCCACCTGAGCGCTGGCTATCCCCAACAGGCACAGTGACATAAAGCAAAAGTCACACCCTGTGGAAGCCTGGCTTGCACCATCTCTTCCCATCACCAGGTCTGGGACCTGAGGAAGCCTGTCCAGTCCACCCTTTTCCTGCATGGACAAGTCTTCTCTGCAGGTCCTCAGCTGGAGGCCAAGTCATTCTGAAACATGGCTGATAACCAAAGGATGAGCCTCATGCTCCATGCAGACCTCTAATGTGCCTTTCACTGTGCGGTGGAAACGTGACCTGGTGGTGGCTGTGGCTCAGAACAAGGACATTTTATGGCAGTCAGGTCACCTTCCCCTAGCCTGACCTGGATCATCTTGGTTTTTATCATTCCAAGGCAGCTTTCAAAGGGAGTGGCTCCTGTTCTGCTTATGATGCATGGCTATAAATGATGGGGGAGCGGGAAAAAAAAAAAAAGTGCAGCAGTGGCTCGAACAGTTGGTCCAAATCTGAGTGATTCACTCAAGTTTTCCCCCAGAAAACCAAAAACGGACGCTTGGACACTCCGATGACACAATACATAAGTGCTTCTTCTGGCTGAAAACTCACCACCTTAATGACAGGGACATTTGTGTCCCTGTGCACTTTTCCAAGGTTGCCTTAAAAGCCATGCCTTGGCTGTTTACCAGCTGATGGATACAAACTAGGAGACTCGCTTTGCACCTCCTTTCCAGCTGGAAGGGAGAATGAGGGATGGTGGCTATTACAAGGTAATCACACCCCGGGGGGAAATTCCTGAGCTCAAGTATCTCTGTTCCCCACATCAGGGTAATCTCCTTGCACTCGGCTAGCCATTGGCAAAGTTTGTCAAGCTAGGCTAGCTTGTCACTCTCAGCGTTTAGGAGTCTGCCCTATTTCTGGAGGCTGCTGCATCGCCTAAGCAGCCTCGTGTTGACATTGCATGCTCAGTAACGTAGAGGGGAGGCTTATTTTCTGAAAACCTACCTTTTTCACCTATAAAGCCTAGTTTAAAATAAATGTAAGGCCAAATTCCATTCTTATTGACACCTGTGCTATTTTGCAGCAGCTCTGAAGGAGTAATGATGATATATGTCGAAACAAGAGGACAACCAGACATCTGTCTGGTCGATTGATCTGCAGGAGAGGGAGGACAAAAAGCTCCATTACACACACTGAAGCAAATAATCTGATAGTGAGAGTTATGGGAAAACCCCCCAAACCAAACAACCAAAAAACCCCCCACCCACATTTCTTGGCCCTAGGTTTCCATTAGGAAGGAGTCCCTGCTGTGTTTGGCTCTCTAGGGTAGGGAGGAAGATGAGAGCCTTGAACGTAGAGTGCCAACTGCAAGTGGGCAAGAGCAGGAAGCCCCAGCTCTTGGCTGCTGCCTGGGGAAAACAGGTGGCTTCCTTGGTCTCCTCTTCCTCTTCCTCTTCCTCTTCCTCTTCCTCTTCCTCCCTCATTGCAGCTGCCCCTCTCACCCTTTCCTCTTCCTCCTCAGGGCTCCCCACCTGTCACCCGTTGGGGGTCCTGCTGCCTCCAGGGTCCCCCCAGCACTGCAGCCAAGCCGATGAGCCAGGGCAGACCCCAAGCCAGTTCCCCCCACTGTGGGCTGGCCCCGTCCCACCAGCGCTGGAGTGGGTTTTTTAGCCACAGAAGGGCAGAACCCTGGCACTCCATGGCCATGCACCTCGTGCTGGCACAGGCTCCTCGCTCCCACGATGGCCTTATTTTAATATATTTGCGCTGAATAATACATATTTCTTGTGAAGAGAGGCGGGTGTTTCTGTGCAGGGGGGAACTTGGCATCTCTGAATACTGAACAGCCATTTCCTCAAAGCAGTAGGATTCGACCTGGTAATCAACCCTATTAGCATTAAAAGGAACTGTCTAAATGTCAAGCCAGGTTCAATAAATAAGCACTAACACATTTAGAAATGGCTTAGAAAGGGGAATTAAAAGTTTTGCTGCTAATTATGCTTCTTATTTTAGATTTTCTGTCAATTGTAGCTCTTCCATTCAAATGAGACAATCATTTGCTACCAAGATGAAGGAAATGAGGTGCCCTGAAAGTTGAGGATGGGCAAAGCTGTTTATTTATAACAGAGAGCTAACGGGGACCTCAGCCCCTCTCTCAAGCCCCTGGAAGCACTGTAAGGATGGGGTCAGCAGACCTTTTGGTCAAGTCCCTTCCAGCCTCCTGCTCCAGTGGGTCCCAAATCCTCTGATAGCTCTTGATCCCACCAGAGTCAGGAAATGCCAGAAGACGAAGAACAGGAGGGCAGGCTCCTCTGACCAGCTGAAGGCATGCAGCCCAGGAGGTAGGCATGCAGAAGCAGGGAGCACAGCTTGCTGGAGGCACATTTTATAAGCAGCTTCAGAAATCAGTGCCAGTTTTACCAACCAGCCCTACTCCTCTGGAGCCAGCCACCTCCAACACTGCCTGAACAGAAGTGGCTTACCCACATCTGGTGCTTTGATGAGGTAATGACATATAACTGATACTGATGGCAAAAGCCAACCCACTCTGCCCCATAATGTCCCCAGTCAATCACGCAATATTCTGTTATTGGAAAAACTCATTTTTGCCCCTCCGATGGTAATCAGCGTATGCCCTGAAGCACAAGGCTTGATACCCTGTGTAATTTGCAACCTAGCTAAGTGTAACTGCAGATGTTAATCCTATTTATACAAATGCCTGACAAGCAAAAGTAGGGATGGAGGGATGAGCTGCAGGGTGGGGGAAGGCATAGAGCTGGGTTTCCAGGAACTCTCTTCCTGCAGATTTCAAGCTGCTGGACCCCAGTGATGGGAGACTGAGAGGTCTGGTGTCGGCAAAGGGAGGTAGCACAGGCAATGACTCTGCAGTTTTGCCCCTCTTTTGCCTGGTATCTGCTCTGGAAAATGCTAGAGTAGAGCTCGCCATGGAGCATGTCCCCTGCTCCAGGTAACCACCCTCTACCTAAGAAATGCGTGTCAAGTCTTGTTGTGAAAATACACTAAAAAAATTTAAAAAATTAAAAAAAAAAAAAAAAGAAAAGCAAGAATCTCTTCTTTCTGCCCTTTCCCCTTTTCTCCCCAGAACGAACGCTTTTTATCCCAAACAGAAAGGAAGTGCTTTGCAATCCCAGGTCTTTCTTTCACAGCCTGATTCCTCCACAGACTGCAGATACCCGGACGGAGGAATAGAGGAGTTACCTTCTCTGCACTGTTTTGTCACCAAACTTTCAATGGACAACCAGGAGTGTTGTCTTGCTGAGCCTACCTCCCCTGCTCTCTAGAATCAGCTGCTCTTTGCATTGCAGTTTTCGTTTTGCAATTTTGCTAAATCTCTTCTCCTCTAAGTTTAGCTTCTAATTGATATCCACCTCTGCTTTCAATGTCTCTCTCTCTCTGTTTTTCCACTATCCACTCCAGTCTGCCTGTCTCTTAATCCCTATTCTTGTTTTCCTCTCCTCCCTGGGGTCTGTCCTCCTTAGTTTTTCATTCATATCCCCACAGCTATTGATATTTTTTCCATCTCTAATCTCATATTTCTTGCTCTCTTTCTCTGATTCCCAGTTTTCCTTCTTTCATCCCCTTTCCCAGCTGTTTTCTCTCCAAACCATGTTTATCTTGCCTCCTGTGGTCTCTGACACCCCATGTCCCACCCAGCTGAGATGTGGCAGAACCAAAACCCACTGAAATTGAGGAGGAAGACCATGGGAGGAAGAGGGCTGCGACCGTTCAGTTTAAGGTGGTACTCCCAGGCATCCACTTGGCCCTTTCCTAGAGGCTAACTCTAGTATTTGGACAAAAATGCTCCCTTTCACATTTCCCTCCTCATTTTTATTATGGCCCTGGATGACTAGTCCTCCATGGCCACCAAACAGTGCTAATCTCTGATCCACAGCAGCAAAAGGAGGACTTCAAATGCTTTGGCCATTCTTATGAACAAAACATTTTTTAGTTTAGCCTGGGATTTTCAAAGGATGGCAGATGGGCACCTAGAAAACACAAATTTATCTCACAGTGGCTGTGATTGTTCCAAATATCGCACTGTACCGTGCTCACACAGTCCTGCTTGGCTGTTCTCTCCATCCTCGGCTGCTGCCTCTTCCTTGGTTTCGGTTGGCCCCTTCTTCTCTCCAGCCTTGGGGTACACCTCGGTGTACCTGGAAAGCCCCTCCACTGCTGGAGGGAAGAGCAGAATTTCCCCCAGCGTGAGGACATGGTGCCAAAACTGCTTCTGCACCATTGCAGCCTCTGAAGGGTGCCAGATGGCGTGGGGACCACATGCCCCCGCTGCGGCCAGCCTGGGTGGGCCAGCTGAGCATGACCTGCCTCTGCAAATACCTTACCTGCCCCTTTTGAGGAGGGATTCCCATGAGTCGGGAGACCTGTGTGAGCTCAACCACAGCCCAAGGTCATCCCTGTAAGTGAAGTGCCTGAATTAGGAGCCTGATACTGTCAACAGCAAGGAACAGGCACGTCCAGCAAGTGGTTCGGAGGAGTAGGCACCTAGCCCAGGGAGGATGAGATGGGAACAGAGTTCTCTAGTTGCCCACTCCTAAAAGGGCAAGAAAAGGCATTTCTTCACCTCACCGGGGTGCAATGAGACCTAAACACATTAAATAATATATTCTGGGTGAACTGCACCCTGAAGTGATGCTCAGTTTCTCTACCTGGCTGCTCAGTACTGAAAATACCCTCCTAATTGCCTGGTGCTGGACTAAACTGTGGGAGGAAGGGTTATATATTCAAAGAGTATCCAAATCTGTTCCCATCGCAAGTGGGTACTGAAAACACACTGGTGATGGGTACCTGTGCCTGAGATCGCTCACTCCACCTATTTCACCGAGGAGAGGGAGGAAGGGAGGTCACTGCTTTGTAACTGCAGGAAACCCCTGATTTCTAGGAATTCACGCCTTCGGGTGAAATCTCCCCAGACAAGTCTCTCAGGCCTCGCAGAAGAGAAAGTTTTAATGCTAGCAAGCCTGGGCTTTGCTGGAGCTGTGACCCGCCGACTACAACGGTCCCGTCAGGACAGGAGGGACCCAGTGTCAGAGGGACCCAGCCGCCCAGCAGCATTTCCAGCTGTGGGTTTCCCTGGCTTTGCTCCCTTCCCAGCAGCTCTGCAACACCCAGCACCTGCACCCCTATGTGTTACTGCTGGCACCATCCCTTGTCCTGCAGGATCAATAAAACAGCAGCATTTCCATGGTCTTATTCCAGGTTTAGCTAACCTAAACCAAACACCAAAAATCCCCCAAAGCCAAACCAAGGAAAACCCAGTTCCACAACTATGTAATTAAGAATGATACCTCTGGAAAACGTAGTCACAGGCTACACTGAATTTGTTGTGCTTTGTTTTCCTGCCCTTCATCTCTAGGGATGTCTCCCACTTGGGCAAGAAGCACTAAGAGCGCATGCTTGTGGGTGCACACAGCGCTTTACCTCACCAACACATCCTCTCTGCCTGCTTACACCAAGTCTTGTTTACTTTTCAGAGCAAGGCTGTGACAGCTTGGCCCTGTCGCACATTTCCATAGCCGCAGGAGCCCCGACTGCAGGCAAGAGCCCCCACTTGCTGCGGTTCCAGCTGCAGAGTCTAAGGACAGCAGCGAGGACGGGCTGGCAGGGGATGGTAATATCTTTAAGTGTATCCATTAATACAGACGGAAAACAACAGATGAGCATTTGGGTACATTTGCTGCTTTCTTTCAGACCTGAGAAGAAGTTGGTACAGCCAAGAACACATTTTCCGCCCCAACAGTATACTACAATTGGTCTAATAAAAATGTATTTCATTTGCCTACAAAAATCACTCTTCTGGGCACTTTACAGCTGTAAAGCATGCTGTTTTCCATTCCTGGCTTCCTTTAAAAGGCCAGGTCTTGCTGCTTGTATTAGTGAATGCACCAGACACACAGTACAGCCAAGTGAGCACTGCTGTAAGAGTCTTCACATTATAGTTTTCTAGGCTTGATCCTCCACGCACTTAAATTGATTTTACACTCATGGTACTCCTGGGACACCCAGGCAGCTGCTGCAGGTTTTCGCCAGTTTAAGTACAATTAGGATCAGGCCCAAGAGCTTGTGTGCCTTGCAACAGCCTACGTGTTGCAGGCGCTTTTACTTCGGTGAGCTCCTGTCTGTGTTTCCAGGGGGCAAAGAGTAGAACTGGGATCCACAACTGGGATGAGTGCAACACTGATGGTGAACTGTGGGAATGGACAGGCAAACTCAGGTGAAAATAGGCAAAACTGGTTTACGATCTGGTTGTGACGCAGATGCCAGCAAGTAGCATTTGGTCCTTTTGGCATCCCTGAGACCATGTGCAGAGGATGGTTTGGTCAAAAAAGGTGTATTAAAACCAGAACCTTAATGCCACTCACCTTAGTCTGTTATGGGCTTAAGGCTGCTCCCACCACCCACAGCCTCTGAGCTCTTCTCCTCTCCTATTACTGAAACAGTCTAAACATCATGTTTTAGTTATAAAGTGAGTTTAGTGGATGGAAGGGTGGGAGGGGAAGGGGGATTAAATTTACTGCTTCAGTGACTACAGATCTGAAATAAATCTCCAATTCAATGATAGATCAATAACACCAAGATTGGGTTTAAATTATTAATAAACTATGAGAAACGAGGATAATTATTCTATGAGTCACAGCTCTCTAATGCACTGCACATTTTTTCTCTGAGACATCTGCATTGAAGCACAACCTGCCTATCTTTTGGCAGAATGCCGTAGCCAAGAAGTTAATGCTTTTTGTTTTGCTAGCTAAGCATTTCATAAACCCTCGTGGGCTGAGGCAGCCTAGTGACAACGTTGCGCTTCTCTCACAGAGCAACACTTAGGCCAGGATCCCCTAAAACATTTAGGTGTCTAATGTGCCCCTGGAAATCAATGTGATTGATTTGAATCACATTTGTGAATGGTTCAGAAGGCCCTCAAATGTCCTGCTGAACCTGGATGGCTGGAGATGGAGGAGTTGCGTTAGCCTAAAAGGAGATGCTGGCCTTGAAAAGTGACCTTGGATGGTTGCAGAGGCCCCTTTTGCTGGTGGTAGCAAGGAGGTACAACCTCAGGACTGCAGGAGGCAGGGAGGGGAGGAATGGCTTTGGCACATTGCTGGTAGACTGCAATGACAGCACTATCGAAACGCCCATGAACTTCAAGTGAAGTTGACTTCGCTCCCCGTTTTCGGGCAAAAAGAGAGGGATCCATCAGCCTGAGGAGGCCTATTAAAATCAAGAAGCTGAAAACTACAGTATTCCTCCATTCTGGGTCGCGACCATCTCTGTTGACTGAGACAACCCAGGCTGGCACAGGAGATGCTGAACACCTCTGGGCATCCTCCCACCTCAGGAAGTGTCATCCCTCGGCTCCAGCATCATGGCTTAGGGTGGTGAAACAGAGCAAGTCTGACTTCAAGGAGCAGCTCAGTGCAGAACTATCTCATCCCTGCTCTTTGACAGAGCAGGCTGGGGTCGTATGGGCTCAGAGCACTCTTGATGGTGCTCGTCAGCTGCTGGGCTGTCGGGTGAGGTGCTCAGCATTGCCCTGGCTTACCAGGAGGGTCCCTTACTTAATAGGAGAGGAACAGAATTCAGGATAATGGTAACAAGAGGCATTTATCCCTGTCAAAGTCCTTCAACTCAATCAAAACTTCTGCTGAACAAAGCCTACCTTGAGAGTATATTTTTTTTTCAGTAAACTGATGCCATAAAGCCACTTTTAAAAAGAAACCTACAATTCTGAGTATTTGGGATGTTGTACAGGGCAGCTTTAAATGAACTTACCGTTCTCCCTGGCAGCCAGGGACTCATCTGAATAGCGCCACTCTGTCTGGGTCGTCTCATCTTCCATGTCGTACCTTCTGCTGTGGCAGGAGGCAGGATAGCTGCCTACACACTGTCTGCAAAGAGGTGACACTGGGTGGGATGCTCGTAGGATGTTCACGGACAGTGGGGAAGAGGGCTGTGGGGTTTAGGAGCAGGCAAACTTTCCCAGCAGTTTCCAGTGGTTCTTGGTGGCGTTCTTTCGGGCAGGGAGCACCAGTCACCTTAAATGAGTCCTGCCTCAGAAGACGTGAAAGTTAGGTCTCTGCAGTGTGTGGAGGGGAGAGATGCACTCGCAAAGCTAAGGACCGCAGAGTGGAGAGGGGCAACGGCCAGCACCCCAAAATGGGCAAGGAGGATTGGTACCAGTTGTGCACAGAGTCCTCCTTGGAATTACTGCTTTCCTTGCCTCTAGTTCACTGGACGAAATAAGGTTGTATCAGTCCTAAAATCCTTCTCCTGCTTATCTCTGCTCACACGGTTCTGCAAATGGCATTAGGAACCCCTGCTCAACCAGGTGATACGGCATTGCTCTGTACCCCACGCGGGCTGGGGCTCTGCGGGGGCACCCCTCCTTTACCGTAGCACGTCCAGCAGCAACTGGGGCTTTCCTCTCCCCACTCTCTGCTTCCACCTGAAGCTGTCTGGCAGGGTGTGAAATCATTCTGAGCCTACAACATGGAGCTATCAAGGTGTCCAGCTGCTTCTATCTGTGTAACGCAGGGAGAATTTTTTGATTGCTCCTGTGATATACTAATGTAAAGATGCCTGTGGCCTTGGCAAATGAAAAAAAAAAAAAAACAACCCACAACCAAAAACATGAAAAGAAAAAAAGTTGCTGAACAAACTGTGGTTGGGGCATGACTTGATCTGGTTCAAGGGAAGGACTGAAGGGGTTTTGATTTTTTTTTTTTTTTTAATTTATCTGCATTAGTAATCCAACAAGGCCTTTACACATCACTGCTTTTTTATTCATTACCTACAAATAGCAAAGGAATCTGGGCACAGTGCACACAAATTAACGCATCCGTGGATGAAAACTTTCGAGGAATAGGGGAAGCAGCAATGTTCTGGTGCCTCCACCGTGTGTTTGCTCTCCCAGCTCTGCTGAGGTAGCAAAACGCCATTATCTCCACCTTACATTTGAGGAGCAGAGCCCAGTAAAGAGCCACATGCAGGTTAACTGGGACAGGTACCGAACCCAAATGTCACAGGAGCCCCCGTTCCTGGGACCAGGGGCTTGGTGGGTGACTTGGGCTGCTCTGCGGGTCAAGCCGGTGTTTGCTCGAGGACGGGACATGCTCAGACCCAGCAACCTGCCTGCCCGTGAAGGGTCCGGGTGCAGCCCCAGCGACGCATGGGCAGCTGGCTGCATGCACCCCAAATCGCGGCCGGTTCCTTAAGGACGGCTCAGGCCAGTCCTGTGAGGAGCTGGGCTGCTGGGTCCCCTCCAGCTCCCGCAGCAGCAGCTCCCCACCTCGAGGGAAGGCACAAACCTCTCAGAAGGGCTGGAAATCTCATTTTTCTTGCATTTGTGTAATGACTTTCTGTTAGCCTGGAAACCATAAGACCTATTTTCCTTGATAACGCAACAGGGGCTTTATCTCAGACCATAACATTTTCATAATTTGGGGAAGAAATAGAGCCTGCACTCTTTCAGGCTGCAAGTTATGAGTTTATAACCCTATTATGAAAGAAATACCTTGCTGCATGTTCACGTAGCAATACAACAGCCTTTCCTTAAACAGCTGCTTATATGCATTTCCCTTGGTGCTAAGTGCATGTGGTAACATCTTTCAGGAAAAAAGCCAAAACATCCTTCAGATATTCATGTAAGGAATGTTATCAGTGAACTGAGTACCATTTAAAGTACACTGCAGAAGAAGTTGGTCTTTATTTGTTTCTTGAACAGGCGTCTTTATTCAATTTCTCTTCTCTCCCCTTCTCTCTGTCTGCAAGGAAGATTAGATATGTCTAACGTTTATGTCGGACAGCCAAAAGGAGTGAGCTACATCCCTGGCTGATGTAAATCCACGTTGCTGCAGCAGCATCGGTGGTGTGAAGGGTGGTATTAGGCTGATTTACCGTGGCTTGGGAATCAGACCTCCCTTTCCTCCCCAGCTGGAAGAACAGCCTGCAAAATAAAATCACACACTGCAGCCACTTCGAGAGATGCTGCACAGCATTTATCTGTCTAACAACAACAACAACAAAATTAAAAAAAAACCTCTGCAGAGGCTGGCAGCATCCCTTTTAATACAGCAAATGTTGAGGGGCCCAAAGACAACCACTCGGACAGACATAACTTCCAGTTTATTAACAACAGAGGCACATTGGCGGCTGCCAGGCTGTGGATGTCTCAGGCATACTGTAAATCTCCAGTTGTTAGGTGTTCCTGATGCTCGCCAGCGTATGGCATAAATACAGCCTAATGTGACTGAATTATATAGAAAAATGTTACCAATTACTCTCCTTACTTGGATTTCTTCCGCTTAGAGCCAGTGGGCTGAGCTGATGGGGAATCTGTCGCTGGTGCTGGAGGGGAAAGAAAAAGCTTTCTTGAAAAAAAACCAGAAAAGATCCTCTTTTTGTGTAGAACAGCAGGGTTTTTTTCTTGCCTTGAGATTTTTTGCCATTTCATTATTTTGTATTTGAGATAAAACCTTCCCACCTTAACGACGAACATTTTTCCCCATCAGTTTTAATGGTATAATAAATTGTGGGAGAGCGAAGAAAAAGCTCCCAAAAATGAGCTGTAAAAAAAAGTTGCTGGAGACCCAGGGCAGTCTTTGCAGAGGAAGAGACAAAAGTTACAAGCTAATTTGCTTTGCCTTTCTGTTCAGGTTTCAGCTGTAAGCAGCTTAGGTCTCCTTATTTTACCGACTCTTTGGGAGGGCATATTCCCATGGGTGTTCCACCTTCCCTGCTCATGCCGGTGTGGCTGCACAGAGGCAACGGGGCAAAGAAGAGGACCAGGGCTTCCCCTCTGTGGGAAGGTCACGATGCAACAAGAATGGGGAGGAAACTGGGAATTTTGGCCCAAACACCTCGTACAGGCAGATGAAGTGCCTTGGGGGGGGTTTGCTGTCAGAGCAGCACCTTTCTCCTCCAAGTTTGTGTTAATTCAGTGGCCACAGGCTGGATGTTTCCCTCTGTGTGCAGAGCACAGCAGACCTGGGGGCTGTTGCAGCACCCATCTATTGGGTTAATTGTACATCTCAGCTCAGCTCAAATGCTCTATCAGATAAACCAGCGCTTAGGCAACCTACCTCAGTGCCAACATCCCAAGTGGCATTATTTCCAAAAAATCAGAGGGGACAGAGGGAGAGATTTAGGGCAGGCATATGCAGAAGGTGGTGGGAGGGACGAGAGGCACCTGTGGGCATGTAGAGGTCTGGGGAAAGAGCACGGACATGGAGGCATTTGGGGAGGGCATTAGGGTGGCAGAGGAGATGGTGGAAAAGAAAACGTAGAAGAGTAAGAGACATGGGAAAAAGAGAGGCATGGCTGTGACAGGGTGCCAGAAAAAGCATTGAAATGAAGGTAACTGATTAGATTACATGAACCACTGTTATAAAAGACAAAAAACAATGAAAAGAGATTGAAAAAGGCCAAAGAAGCCCTGTGAATCGCTGTACTGTACAAATTCTTGAAGACGTATTAGCTGTTCACTCCAGGTCCCTAACAAGGCATTCCCATATTTGATTTTTCCTTGGTAAATCTACTTGTGTCTAAATACTAGGCCTCTACTGGAACAGGCTGAAAGAAAATTCATATTTCATCTGAATTTTAAATTCTGATGTGGAAATCCAACAAGCAATTGCCTGGGATAGCACTGAGAGAGGTTTCAGCATGCATTTGCTTCCAGTCACTTGTGGCTGTTTTAGATCCTCAGCCTCTTGCAGGGGCAGATTTGTCCTCAAGGATGCAGCTCACGTGTATGCCTGCTAAGAATACTTGATTTCCACACGGAAGCTCTTTGAGAATAAACCTTACGTTTGCAAACAGTCGATTTTCCTATTCTTGGGAGCTGACAAATTTGCATTGAGAAAAATGCAAAAGTGAGCAGAAAACACTTCTGTTGGCCAACCCCCAAGGAAGACCAATGCATGAATTCTGCAGGAAATAGGTAACCCTTTGCTTCAAGAATTAGCCTGGCTCTTTCATGGAAGCTGTGCCTTTCTGGCTGTGCCAAGGCAGGCTGTGCTAGGGGCTCTCCTACAGCGGGCGGAATGCATGCTCATAGCGTGTTCAAAGAAGAAATATGGAAAAAATCCAATCTTCCCTCTAAAAACCTGATTTATACTTAGGATAAGGGCAACTTGTCCCACCTGGACCCCGGTTTGGGATCCAGTCTCTGTTGCAGAAAGCCAGATTCTCCCTATGTAGGGAACCAGTTGCTGGTCCCCACAGCTGCTGTGTGGTCCCTTTCCAGTGGCTTTTGATGGGACCCCTTGTCCCTTCCTTGCCCAGTCACAGCGAACAGCTCTGACTCTGTCCTGCATACAGCCACAAGCCACATCCTGGCTTGCAAGCAGAGGAGATGGGCTGTGTCACCACATGCAGCCAGAACCAATATGGGACAAGTTCTCGCCATCCTTAAAAAAGGGTTTTTTTCCCCCCTGTAATATAGAGGGTTTTCCTTTCCATGTTCCTGCCATCTGCCTCTGAACAGTGGCTGGATTACTTAATGAGCTGTAAAATATTATTAAAACCAGAGTATATTTATATATATAAAAAGTAAACATAGCTTGAGCTATCTAGTAAAGAGACAAAACTGTCTAATAATAATTTGCTAGCATTTACATGCAACAGAGCAACTCTGCTCCAGACAAAACTAATCACAGTATTTGGACTCTGAACACCTCAGAAATTCAGGACTGCTGCCTAAAATGAATGTGTGGGTTTTGTGTTTACACTCTGTCCTGGCCTCACTCTGCTTCTGTTTAAATTACTGTTGAAATCCCATTTTTTTCCAGCCGGGGCACTTAGACTAGCACCTTGCATTTGTGATGAGCTCTCTGACAAACTCCATGGTTAGGATTCAGGTCTGGGTGCTGGTGCTCCTTACTGTGCTCTCACAGCTCAATACCTTTGCCCAAAACATGGTACAAACCAGCCCAGCAGTCCACAAAACCACAGCCCTTGCTGGCAGGCAAGGAAGGCAGGCACATGTTGCTCCTCAGAAATCCATCACCATTTTAGGTGTCCATGCATGGCACTCATATTTACCACATGCAAACAGAAATGTAGGAAAGATCAAGGACGGCTGTCTTTCTCTCCTTCCCTCTAACAGATTGCTGAAAAATACCTGTTAATAACTTATCTTTCCTTGAATTTTCTTCAGAGGTCTTCCAGCAAACTTCTTTGCTATTTTCACTCTGCTTTGCAGGAAAGAATAAGGAGGATCCTTCAGGCTCTGCATCCCAGACAAGCTCTGTGCTGCTTTTCCTAGTTGTGTCTTTGTTGAAGTGAGTAAGATTAGTCTGCTTAATATAATCTCGTATTCTCTGCTTATTGAAAGCTTCTTTAGAAGTCATATACTCCTTTTCCAGCCTTTTCACATTTTCCACTGTGAGAGCAGAGCTGGAATCTGATGAACCAGTCCCAGGGGGAAATATTTTTGGTTGGGACTGGTTACTGCCAGACCCTGACAGCTTGCATCCATTAGACATATCTGCAATGCATTAAGGAGATGAGAATCTTCAGCAACAGGCAAAGTCAATTCATCATTCTGGTAACAAAGAAAGAAAGAAAAGAGAAATCCCATTAGTCATTTAGTCCTGACAGGCATATTGATTGATGTAGTTAAAATGTTCACACTAAGATAACCTTATTAGATTGAAAATCACTTTCTTTTCAAGAGGATCTACTAGGCTCCAATTCAACAAAGCACTTAAACAAATGCCTCATATTAAGGGCATGCCCAAGTCCCATTGGTGGGCTTTTCTTAAATAGGTTCCACCTAACGCTTAAACACCAAAGCTTAAGATAGCTAAAATGGATGGCACAATGCCTATCTGTGCTCAGACAGGCCCAAACTTGAGCAACCAAATACCTCGCATCATAACATGCAATGGTACCCTCGTCTCCACTAAGGCTGTACTAAAGATTGCATCAGTGATTTCATTATTAACCTAGTTTGCTTTGGCTGTAAAAATGCTGTACAGCTGAAACTTACTGTATGCAGGCTGGAACTGAGTGCACTTTATATTCATTACTAGTACTCAGACAAATTATTTTGGACATTTTATGCTACACGCTGATGAAGAAAATAATAAAACCGTACAGTGGAATCTATTGAATCTCTTTAATTGGACCTGCTGGTGGCCATCTGACCATGCCAATTAAATAAAGACAAACAAAAGCAGCTCTCAAAGGACTTGCAGTGAATAAACCCAGGGTAAGTACCGCATGATTTTTGTTATTGCATTATTCTGTATAGTTGTGTCTCTGAAACATAAACTAGCCATAAAAAGTGACTTGTCCTCCTGTTTGCAATATCTGGTTAATTGTGTCTGCATCTTCCCTTCATCCACTCAGCCTGTTTAATGTCAAAAGAGAAAGAAGGGAAAAATAATAAGGTTAGTTTGGCAGAACTAGTGCTTTGCAATCTCCTCTTCCCCTTCCCTGCCAATTCCCATCAGGCATGATGCTCCTCTGCTCTGACTGCAAACCGAGATGGCTGTTTCCAGGTATTTTACTGATGCAGGAGACCCAAAAACTTCCAGTGCCCTGGGTGCCATCTTTGGGGCACCCATGGATCACCTCCAGAGTATGCATCCCTCTCTGTCCACATGGGCAGAGAGGTCTTTGCCAGCTGTGGGAGCCCACAGACAAACACGTATGTGGGCACCATGGATGCACAGGGGACTGCTCGGTGGGACGTACTCCTCACCCCTCGGCTGGACTTCCCTGGCAGGACAATTTCTGAGAAGAGAGTAGGCAAACGCCAAGCAATGACCCAGAGAGACCCTAAAGGTTTCTCTTTTACTACTGTTTGGTCTGGGCTAGATGTCTACATCTGATTTTAAAGCACCTCGCTTTACCAGCGGCAGTCTCACACTGCATTCTTCATTGCTGGGACAGAAAGTATCTCATTATCGTGTAATCTAATTACGTTGCTTGATTTTCATCTCCTTAAAGAACTAGCTTTGGAAAAGTCTGTCGTTTCTGCCTTTCATGAACAATTCTGTCGTTTCTCTTGTAACAAATTTATGTTAAGATTCCTTTGCTTCTTCATCGTACTTTAAAGCATCTCTGATGTAATTACTGACCATGGTACTGCTGTCCTTTTGCTTCCTGTGTCAAGTTTTCATGGTCATGGACCTGTAGAACAAGCCAGACTGGAAGGTGTCTCTGGAGGTTGCCTGGTCCAGGCCACTCCTCAAAGCAAGTCAACTAGATCAGGGGCTTCGGGGTCTCGCCCAGTCAAATTTTAAATATCTCCAAAGAGTGAGATCCTACAGCCTTTCTGACTCCAGTATGTAACCACCCTCATGCTGAAAATACTTTTGCTAATTTTTAATCGGGATTTCCCATACTCCAGATTGTGTCCGTTGCCCCTTCTCCTACAGCCACACAACTCTCAGAAGAGTCTCACTCTCTTCCCTTCACCCTCCCCTTTGGCAGCTATAGGCAGCAATGAGATGTCCGTGAGCCTTTTCTCCTCCATGCTAAACAGTCCCAGCTCCCTCAGCCTCCTAACAGGCACGTAGACTGCAGCCCTTACGTCCTGGTGACCCTTGATTCCAGTATGTCCATGTGTCTCGTACCGGGGAGCCCCAAACTGGACACAGCACTCCAGATGTGCCTCACCAGTGCCAGGCAGAGGGTAATAATCACATCCCTCCACCTGGGGTTTGGAACGCAGGTCTCACTCGGCTGTTTTGGTTGCTGCTTCCTCCAACCCAGCGTCACCTTCATCTCCCCGCTCTCACGCCCTGTAATTGCCATTTGCCTTGCATTGCGACGCACGGATCTGGGCAAGCTCAGAGACTGCTCTGGGGCAAGCCGGTGCTATTTTCACAATGTCTGCATGGCAGGGGCTGTCCTGGCCCTGCATCTCTGCATGGCGCTTCTCTTCACCTCCAGCCAGGCGCCATGTTTCACCTACGTAAGTCCCTGCACACCATCACCGCCTAAAACTGGCGGCCACCCTTGAACTCTTCCTTTTTCACGAATGTTTTAAAGGAATTTTTGTAGTGTAAGGCTTTTAAAAAATTTTCTCTGGCAATCTTGAAAATGGGGGATTTGGATTAATAAAAGCACAACCGAAATGGGCACTTTTCAAACCCAGCAGAAGAGCACAAGCCATGAACATGCGGGCTTAGCTCACCTGCCTGGCTCCACGCAGCAGTGCCAAGGGGCAGGATCCCATCCTTAACATACAGCTTCTCTATGTGGCCTTGTCACCCTTCCTATCCCAACCTCCCCCTAAAGCAAAAAAATCAGCTTATACAGCAAGTGCGGAGAACTTCTCTTCCAGCAATGGAAAGTCTTTTCAAATGGAATTTCTCGTACTCCCTGCGCGACTCCGCACAAAACCAAATTGCTGACCCTATGGGAATTGTGTATCAGGAGGGTAAAGCCTTCAGGACAGACAGTCTCTGGCTCTGTGCTCGTACTGTACCTGCCAGGCTGAGCTATCATGCTCATCGGGACAGTCCTACTGCATTACTGAATTACAGGAGCTTTTAGAAGACCCTCTCTTGGCACTTAGCACATCAAAGCTGCACAACTCCCGGATCAGCAGTTTCCCCACAATTTGAAGAAATGCAGTACTTAAATGTTCATGTTGGACTTTTCCAGGAAACTGAAGAGGATCAAATGAAGCTTTTTATTAAATTCTAAATAGAGGGTTTTTTTTTTTGTTTGCATGGTTGCTTTCATAAAAAGAAATGTTCAAAACAAAAAGCCCATGGCAAATTAGAGGGATGAAATGCCACATTTTGAAAGTGCCAAAATTAAAGATTTCTGCTTTGGAAGTTTGCCTCCCCCTCTCCATCACAAGCCATTCTGGGATTTTGATATCAAACCGTCATATTTTTCACTTGACCTGATACATATTTTTGTTACAAAGCCCAATCCTTTTTTTTCAAAATGCAAATAAACATTTTGCTAATCTGGCCAGATAGGATCACCACACAAAAAAGAGTGCTCTTGCTTTTGGAGGCTCATAGTTCATGGGGACCGGTATTAAATAGAAAATTCAGTCACATCAAAATGACAGGCTTAAAAATCTAATAGATAATGGTAAGCCTGCCATTACAATGTCACAGGAGATTGTCCACTAAGTATTCACAAACACATCTGCAGCACAGCGACGCATCTTCTCCAAAGCCATATCTGTCCCTGACATCAGAGCTCGCCATAAAAAGCAAGAGAATTCAAAGAAACATTTATTGGCTGTTTCCTCTGTGAAGCTTCACTTTCCCTATAGCTCTTCTGTTCTCACAATAATATGCTGAAATCTAGTCAGAATATTTGAATCTTAGAGAAACAAAACACAGCTGAATTAGCTGGAAGGCGAAGGGCTCGGGAGGCAATTTCCTCTGATTCATTGGGAGACAAAGGCAGACCGATGACTGTGTTTGTGTTAATAACAGTAGAATTGCCTCCCTCGTGCCGTTACCCCCATATTTCTTTGACTCTTGCCGTCACGTCCCATCCTGCAGCCCCCCCCACTCCTTCGCTCTCAGCCATGGCCGGGCTGGACATGTCCATGGCAGGTCATGGCAGAACCTCCTGCCATCGCCATCCTGGGGCACTGCCCTGAGCTCGGTGGGGCTGGTAAAACGAGATGCCCAGCCCCACATGGATATGCCCATCACAGCTGCCAGATTTACCATGAAAACCTTGTTTTCCTTACTCTGAGCTCTCCCATCATCCCCCATTAAAAACCAAGCTGAATTTGCCATTTCTGTGACCGTGGCCCTTGGGTTGGGCTCCCGCTTTGGGTGCAAGAAAACATTGGCAAGCTCTTTCGCTGAGAGCAGCTGGTGGGACCCAGTATCCCAGGCAGCTCTGCTGGGTGCTGCAAACACACGGTCAGAGATGATACCTTCCCTGCAGGATCGTCCCAGGGGAAATGTTATTATTTGCATGGCTGTAACTCCCCAGGCAGCAGCAGAAGGCAGAGGGTGCAATGCCATCAAATGAGGATTAATCTCCTCGCCGTACCGCAAAATGCCAACTAAATTAATTCCAGTCATAAGCTCCCTGCACATATCCCAAAAGGTAGAGGAGTGCTGTATACACAAGGCTAGAGAGCCTTTCATACACAGACACTGCAGGGGAATTTCCACACCACAGCGGGTCTGGAGAGAATACTATGTAAATATGAGTTTAGTCAACCTTTGCTATCTTTAACATATTTGTGCTTGTAGAGGGAATCTTTCCCTCTAAGCAATGCCTGCTTGATCCTACGAGATTTATAATCTCCTGCTCTATAGTCCACTGCAATGAAAGGCATCTGACAGTGCCTCTGCTTTCTTTAGATGTGACTTTGAGGCAGGACTTTACAATGCACTATCAGATCTCAGGAGCTTTCAGACCCACAGCCCAGGAGGGACCGAGGCCCCAGCAAAGCGCTCCTGTCACTGTGGTCACCCTGTTTGGTTGGAGCAGAGGGGCCCACTGGCACCATGGGTGCTGTGATGTGCAGATCTACGGCTTAATACCACCAGCCAAGGGCAGGCTGGGCTGGTGGGAGTCCACACTTCCTTAAAGAAGCAGCTATATGTGTTTATATATGCACATACATATACATATGCATATATGTATCTATTTACAGATCCAAGGAAAGTAGTTGACTACTTTCCTAATACTGTGTACATTATACACACTATTTTTACTATGCACATTATATTCATTTATATATATAATACAATATTATATATGATATATATTTAGGCATTGGAACAGGCTGCCCAGGGAAGTGGTTGACTCGTCAACCCTGGAGGTATTCAGAAAGCATGTAGACAGGGCACTTCATGACATGGTTTAGTGGGCATGGCTGGTGGTTGGACTCGGTGATCTTAAAGATCTTTTCCAACCTAAATGATTCTGTGTTTCTATATAAAAAAAAGAGCATTTATGGGCTTTAATTGCAGAAAAAGCCCATCAAAAGCAAGCAGGAAGTTTCCCCTACTTCTGCCATTGCAGCTGCATCCAGACTAGATCTCCAAATTCCGAGTTATAACCATTACTCTTGTAGGGAAAACAATCTCCTAAAATAACTCTGGTTCTGCACTTTGCACTTTCAAAGGCATTTGGAGAGCAATTGGTCGCCGTAAATCACACAGAAGACTCTTGAGTGGTCTCCTGTTGTGCAGCCCTTATGCCTATTACATCCTACCAGTCCCGTAAGCACCAGCCAAGCCAGTGATACTCATCTCAGAAGTGTCTTTCAGTTTGAAGGGCTGCATCCAAAAGCCTGGATCTCACCACAGCGGTGACATCGGCTCCAGCTGAGGGGCTGCCTACCTCTCTGTAAGCCGCAGTGGCCATTAACAGGCTTATAGGAAATATAAAAGGAAATGGCAAATATGCAGTGATCCAGGCCCTGGTGAATTCACTCAACCTCAAGGTTATAAAGACTACGGACAAGAACCAGCTGCCTCTGCTTGCAGCCACTAACACCCACAAATTAAAACTTAAAACCATTTATTCTGGTAAATCAGGAAAGTAACTTCTCTTCCTTTGCATTTGTGATATGTAAGCATAAACAGCTTGGGAGGGGCATGCAGGAACAGACTACCAACCTACCGTTTAAAATAAACCTGATTTTAGCAAATGCTATTGCCCGGGCCGTGGAGCGGGCAAGACACACACTCTACGTGCAGCTGAGGAGCTACAGTCCATGAATATTCTTCAGAAAGCCTGGCTCTTCAACAAGATAGCAATTACACGACACAGTAAAATGAAGCGGCTCCAGCCGTAAATCACAGTTATTAGTCTGTGTTCTGGGAATTGTGTCATGAGAGACAAGAATTAAACTGAAGTTAGATTGTCTGAAAGCACAGAAATCCCTGATTAACACTGCCAGCGGTTCCGGCTCTTTCCCATTCTGGAAGGGAAAAGGACTCATCTGACAGCTCCACCAGAGATTTACTGGGTTTGGCTCTGGGTAACACAGAACTGGAGTTACCGCCAGCTGCAGCCTTGATTTCTAACACTGCAGCGAACAGCAGATAGAAGCATTTTGTGCTTGTTTGGGCACGCAGGGCCCGATCCTCTCATCCACGCAAAGGTCTTTCGGCAGGAGAGTCCCTCCTGCTTCACGTCCCGCAGTGCAAGAAGGAAGCCCAGGCACCACTGCCTTTCGCCCTGCCCTCCGCAGAAGCCACATATTTTAGCGGAGAACAGCATTTCTTACGGGTGGCGAATAACGCGTAACTAATCCATTAGCCCCTAAACGCAGAGCTCAAGGTCACAGTCACGACGCGCCCAGTGAAACGCCAGTGGTGTAAATTTGCAGCAATACCGAGTAACTACAGTTACGGTAGGTTTAGAGCAGAATAAATCACAGAATCACCGGCAGCTGTACTGAGAAAGAGCTGAGAAGCTCTCTCATGTCTCCTCCTTCCCCTGGCAGAATAAACTACTACTTATACTATTCAGCTGAGCCTCTTTTTTATGCTATGCTCTCTAAAGTGTGCATCTAGAAATATAAGTGTTATGGTGAGTCTCAGGAAACAATACATATATTCACGGAACTGTCTATTAAAGCTACAAGTTCTGAAGTAGAAATTTATGATGGCATAATCTGATAAAAACAAAGAAAAAGAGATAAATTAATGTGAACTTTGGTTATGAAGAGAAAACAGAGAACGACAAAGAAGCCAAGAGCCAATGCTGTCAGCACTGACCCTGCTGAGGCACAGTCCTACCAAATGCCCTAAAACCCACTTGCCTGCATGTTATCCATAGGCACCTTAGCAAGAGGCTGCGTGCAAGGCTGCACTGTCCCCGTGTGCCATTTGTAGGGTCTGCCAGCCTGAGGGGTCCGCACTGGTGCCCTGGGGCGGGTGCAGACGGGGGGCACTGACTCCAGCTCTCACCAGGACCGGCTCAGCAGATTTTGGAGAAAGAAAGTTTTTCTTTTTTTTTTTTTTTTTTTTTTTTCTTATTAAGGTATGTTATATTACGGTCTGGTCAACTGTTGCACCTACATTTCAGGAAAGTCTGACTTCAGGGAGGGCTGGGAGTCTGAAGGGGGAGATTGGCTTTGTGTCTCTCGCCTCCCATCACCCACCCTTGTGTTTCCACCCCTGCCTGCTGCGGGGAAGGGGACAGCCCTCGGGACACCCTGCAGCTTCCTCCTCCTCCTCCTCCTCCTCCTCCCTCCATAACCCCCTTATGGTGCTGGGTTTTTTCATGCAGGGGTTTGGTTTTCATCTCCCGGCTGAAAGGAAAAACAGGGAAGGAGGGCAACAAAAATGGGAGCAACAAGGAAACACAGAGGTAAATGGTAAAGCAGCATCTGATAGCCACAGTGGGGCCCCCGAAAAGCTTCCTCCCCATAAAACCCTAGACAGGCATCCCAGGACAGGGTTACCTCTCTGGATAGGAGCATCCAGGAGAGCGGGAGAGGAAACCCCTCCACGAGGGGCAGGCAGCGACCCACTGTGGGGAGGGGGGGTGTGCCTGGGACACCCTCTTGGTCCTCAGTGGTCCTGCAGGTTGGTGGACCTCTTCTCTTTGTTGTCCCTTTGTCCCATTGTCCCCTCGTTCCTTCTGGCCGCTGGCGTGAGGGCCGTAGCAACGGGGCAGGCAGGGTGATGGGGGCTCCTGCCAGCTTGCAACCCTCCCTGGAAATTTTGGCAGGGCTGTGGGAGCCTGGCGCAGGGCTGGGGGATGGAGGGGACATCCAGAGAGGTCGAGACTGCCTGGCTTGCTGGAAGTGGGATGCTGACCTGCGAGCTCATCACAGGAAAGGATCGGTACCACCAGCCCCAGGCAAGCCCTGAGAGGAGGCGGGTGAATTGCCCTTCTGTGTTTCTCTACAAGGAGACCCTGGTCCTAGCTTGGACCTAGCCATCTAAGTCACGGTGGATGGTTTCCACCCAAGTGCTCCCTTGCCATTGTTTTTTTTGCCATGTGCTGCATCCTGAGCTTTCTTTGGCCAAGCTGAAAGGGCTTGGGGTCCTGGGGAAGTTGCAAAGGCCAATGACTTAGGCAAAAACTCCTTCTTTATTTCATTCAGAGATTTCTTGAAAGGAAATCCAGGTTTAAAGGGAGCGCTTGCTTAGGTCTAGCTGTGAGATATACCAGTATCATCAGGAAAGTTGTGGCCCCATCTCTGCTGCCTTCAACTGTGTTTTACCCTTTGCAGCCAGTTTTGCACTTAAACCCCTCTGTTAGACTCTGCCAGATATTTTCCACGCTGGCAGCTGGGCTCGTGGTGGGCCCAGGGGATGACATTACAAAATGTACAGGGAGGAATTTGCCTTGTGCTCGGCGGTGTCTTGGTGGGATTTTTTTGTTATAAGGGAACAAATGACAAGTGAAACAATAAAAAAAATGTGGCCAGGTCAGTGGCCATGCAGCCAGGCTGCCTGCAGAGCTCTCTGCTTTACATGCCCTTCAGCTTGATGCCACAGCCTGGTTTTCCTCTTTTGTGGGACCAGCGGTAAAAATTGAACTGAAATGTCAGTGGGTTTGACCTTTGCATGTGGTCCAAGAAGTTATAATTGATAAGTTGGCAGCTGAAGGGCCGGTGGGGCTGGAGGAGCTTTCCTCCTCCCGGCTCTTGCTGCAAAGGGAGGGGAGAAAGAACCAGATGATGGTCAGAGACGATGTCTGGGGCCAGGGGCAGTGTTTGCCCCCTCTTCCAGACAGCTGTGATTTTGATTTTCACCTTGTGTCCCTGGAATTTCCCTAAGGGCACCCAGCTGTGGAAGTTTCTGATGTAATGGTGCTGTCAGACTGGGGCTGGGGATCAGCTTCCCATTGCAAAACAATGAGTGGTTTTGTGGAGGCAGGGACCATTCCCTAATATACAGTAATTTAAATCAAAATCAAGTATTGTACAGTACATACCAGTAATATATTATAGATTTTTATAATTGACTCAAATTTCTCACTAGGAAAAAGTCAATTCCTGCATGGCAGGGCAGCCAGAGGAAAGAATGCTTTAGTCTGCTCAGCAAACAGGGACCTATTTTTAATCCAAAGGCCCTCCGTTAGTTCTTACCTATTTAATGTAACAGCAGGATTTACTACACATACAACTTAATCCCCTTTTTATATTTGCATAGAGATCCCGGAGCATGTGTATGAACAGTTTTTGAGATAAGAGCGGGAAGGCCTCGGGAGTCAAAGTCATTATTTTTGCATGAAGTATTTAATGCTAAACATAAATATTGAGAGGACTGAATTCCCATGCACTTGCAGACTTCACTCTTGTGCTCCTGAGGATTTTTGCTTTACATCCCATTACTAAGAGCCCAGTTGTAAGTGAATGAAAAGAAAATTACAGGAAGCCTTTATAGCAAAGACACTTAGCAGGCTTCATTTTCCAGCAGAAAGGAGAGATAGGTTATAGACAAAACAGAAGCAAAGGTGGTATACTCCTCGTCTCCCCCAGAAGAGCGTGGCTAAGGAGTGGATGTGCCAGGCAGTAGAAACCCAGCCCTAGGAAAGGACTTTCTCCAGTGATGACCTCGAAGGAGATTGAAGCTGGAGTTCCTGTGGTGCACATTCATCAACTCCGCTCATTGTAATTCGCATGATTTACGTTCTCACAATCATGATTAGGTGGTGAAAAAAAAATGATGTACACGCGGGTTGACTTCAGAAAGCGACATTCTTTGTCCAAATCCAATCAAGCCCCGCGGCAGGCAGTCCTTTTGATTTAGCATTAATTTTAATACACGTGGCCCTGAAAATAACCCTTCTGGCTTTGGAAACCTCAGAGATGAAAAGACTATTGGGTAAGTGCTGGGCAGAATATTATCTCCGAGAGCTGTCATTCCTTCCTCCTGAGGCAGTTTTGCTGGAATGAAGAACGGGATGCTGCACTGGCATGAAATTCTTTTAAAAAATGTAGTCAGAGGCAACTTGGTGGGGAAATTTACTTCTCAGATGTAAAAGGGGGTCCAAAGTAGCTCCACCAGAATAGCTTGTGGAGTTGTGGGCTCAACAGTGCCATGCAGTGAATAGCAGACTTTTGCCTTAATGGGGGCAACATAATCGGATTAATTTTTGCTCTTTTGCTTCTAATGGCTGTAATAAGACTCGTGAAATGCGTCTACCTTTGAATGTAAAATCCCTGAGTCACTTGATGCCATTGTGACTTCAGTGGGCCAAGATTTTACACTGAAGCCTCCTGCTGCTGCTACTCAAAGCTTTTCCCAATAGTCAAAGAACAGCCTGGTTCTGACCTGCTGACAACTGGGCTCTTCATTGCAAATCAAGAAATAGAAACCAGCAAAATGCATGGGTATTGGTCTGATTCTCACTCCTAAACCAAGGCAAAAACCCATGCAGCATCTCTCCAGCATGTCTTTCTATATTGCCTTGCTGTATCAAACTTCAAAAGCAAATCCTGACTAGCACTAATGAGCAAGAACAGTCTGTGACCAGTCATCCAGGCAAACGGCTCATGGGTATGGGGGAGTAGGAAATCAGAAGAAATTTGTTACTTAACTACTGCAGGCTGAGAGAATAAGTTTGAACCCAAAACTTGCGTCAGGTTCAATCAGACAGACAAATGAACAAGAGTGTTTTTATTAGTGTGCTACATACCGAAATTAAGGAACTGTTCTCTCCTAATAACGTTTTTGAAATCATTAACCAGTCACACTGCACCGGTGACAGATTTTTCCTATGCTCTTGAGCAGTTCTCCAGCCCTACAATTTTTCTCCTATGAACAGAAAGCTGTAGTGCTGATTGCAAAGGACAGATACCTAATTATAGGGCTTGTTATTAGTAGAGTCTGGGAAATAAAAAAGTCTGCATTTCATATAGTGTACAGAATGATGAAGCATCTGAAATTGCTAATGTGACTTAAAATGGGGTCTGTTGGAATTTGCACCTTTTTCCCCCCATTAAATCCTTGGGAAATCCTATTTGCAGCAAGATTTGGAAGGCTTTGCAGTTCTTTTTCTTGACTTTTACAGAAACTAAACTTTGAATGTTTTCGTGACGCCTTTATCCCATCGGTCTGTCAGTCAGACTCACAATGCCCTTCATGCAAACCTATCAGGGTGTTCTATAATCCAGTGTTTAATAGATGTCTTGAAGGAAAACAATGTTAGACAACACTGCAAAGGCTCAAGACCCTGCTGTACTCAGGCATATCCCAGCAAGTTTCTGTGGCACCTTGTCCCTTTGCTACTCTCCATACAAGCTCGTGGCTGATGACGGTGTCACAGGCTCCTTGTCCTCAGGTGTGGCTAAAGGGGAACGACCTTGGGAAGGGACGGGAGCTGGGCTGTTTCCAGTCAGCACACACCTCTGTCCCTGTTAACAGTCTGCTTTATAGTTGCANAGACAGGAGGGGTGAAGAGAGAGAGGGAGAGAAAAGAAAGCATCCAACAGTAAAGATGTGAAGTGAGGGGAAGCAGGCATTTCTGTGTTGCTGAAGGCTTCGTAAAGATAACAAGCCATTAAACTTTATGACCAAGCTCTCAGGGTAGTACTGGTTTGGTTTTTTATGCTGCAGTTGCCTGCACAAGTTTTGGACTGCTTTTGACCTCTCTCCTCCCTTCCTGCATTTTCCTCCCTTCCTCCTGCCCGTTTCTGTGAGATATTCAGTCCTTTGAATAAATTACACCTATTCATTTCTCACCGGCTCGTTGTCAAGTCCAGCGCCCGTCTCTTAAGGACAGTCCATCAGGCTGAGTTAACCTCATTTGGTGATGGTGTAAAGCACATCTGGGCTTGTTTCTTTTCAGTGGATGTTCCTAGAAATTTTCTGTGCTGGTGCTCACTCGGTTAATGAGCAATGTGTCTTTATGGCCTGAAATACCCGACTCCAGAGTCCCTGTTACATGACACATGGTATGCATGGAGATATAACTTTGGATTGCTCCATGATTTTAATCTGGGCAAAAATATAGAGGAAAGGGTCATTTCTTATTCCAGACTTTTCAGTTTTCACAAGAAAAGATATAGATCCTCCAACCATTCTTTTTCTTCACACCTTCTTTTGGGACTATTATATCTTAGGCTAGTTCTAAATTTTGGCCAAACCCCAGAGGAGACACAGCTCATCATCAGCAAATTATGACTTGCCAGATATAGAAGTATCAAATGCAAAAGGAAAAAAATGAAGAAAAAAAAGAAGAAAGAAGAACGGTACATTCTTGGAATTGGATGAAAGGAATTAGACTGTAGTGTAATGTGCAAAGGAGTAACAGAGCAGCTTAGGTTAGAATGATGTGGCGGCAGAACCCACCTAAATGTTGGAAATCTTAGTCCTTGTAAGTTTTGTGGGAAACCCAGGGCAGTCTCTCAGAAGAGGAATAATGTGATCTTGACATTGCTAATGAGCGGGCAGCTGTGGGATTCTGAAGCAGCTGCGAATGATATAGAGTTTACCAGGGAAATTGAAGATGGGAAGAAAGGAGCAAGGAGAGAGAGAGTGACAAAATTATGTTTCAAGGATTCTGGTTCTCCTTGACATAACATGTCAAAAGCTGGAAATACCCAGGCATGAGCTGTAAACAGCTTTGACAATCTGATTGATGTGGGCATTAACTGAAGTTACAATACAAAATATATGATCCTGCAAGTGCTTATTTTTCCCCATGAAAATGATTACCACAAGCACTTTGCACAGTGACATGTATGTGAACTTGTACCTGTGGTTTCTCAGACACACTACAAAAGGATGTCAGTATAATGAAGAGCCACTATCTCTATAATTTATTTTGTAAGTATATGCAAGTGACAAGGAATTTAAAACAAGTATCTTTTTAATAAACTTCATGGTCTGACCAGATTTTAGTTCAACTCTTTTTACTGCCTTTTTTTTACTTAGGAAGTTTTTCAGTGATTTTGTCATTTGGAAAAAAAAAAAAAAAAAAAGTTGTGTGATATTACTTCACAGGTACTGGTGTTTTATTTGCATAATTTTCAGGAAATACTGCTTCAGATTTCTGTGAGTGTCTGTACTTCCAGTGCTGTGTATTTTTCCTCCCTAAGAACACAGGTATCCCACAGAAGGATATAGTTTCACCCGATATTAACATTCACCTAAATCTCAGAAGCGGTTCCTTTGGCAGACCTCCCAGGAGATCTGCAGCTCAGCCCTAGCCATCACCCAGCTATGTCTGTGCTTTGGTGGAAGTTGTGCATCAAAGATGATGTGTTTCAACAACGAGGCAAGCAATTTCTGGTCTTATTTGCTCGAGCAGGTTTAATGCATCTGAATTTTTGCCTTTAAAGAGTACTGCCTGGGGCTCCTTCAACAGAGGCAATGTGAGGGTTATGTGTAAATGGAGATTGTTGGAGATCATTTATAAGGGCTCAATGTTTGGTGGGGTGGAGCTGGTGCAAAGGGAAAGAAATTGAGACGGTGGCAGGTAACAGAACTGGTAGGACTGTAAAGGCTGCTAGTAATCACACTGGCCAGAGGAGCTGGAGGTAGGTAGCTGTCAAGTCGTCTACCCGCTTTTCTCTTCTGAAGCAGAGGTGCATGAAGTAGATGCTTATAGTGTGGTCTTTTACTCCCTATATAACAAGGAAACACATTCTGGCAAATAAATCACAGAGCAAAAGTAAATATGACAAACCAAAGACAAATAATTAGGCAGATGTCTCATTATTCGTAAGAGAGCATCCACTGTCATCAGAAAGAAAGTAACTTTCTCTCTCCCATGGGTGTGAAGGAAATTTGACCTCCATAAAGATCCAGAATCCAAATGTCAAATGAAAAGAACCCCACTTTTTAATTTTTTTAAATTGCCTTTATTTTTAGCACTTTTTATGATTGTTGAAGGCTTGGGGTTAGCAAGGCTGAACCTAGTCAATGAGATTGTAGAGTACAGCAGATAACGGTATGTTTGATCGATCAGGCAAAGCAGGTGAAGATGCACTGCAAAAAAATTGGCCCGCAAGCCACAGAAATATCTTTTTTCTGTAATTCATCAGTTCTTGGGTAAGGCTTGTAAAAATTAATCAGCATTGGGGTGGAAGGTGAAGGAGATATGGGCTGATGACATGTGCCTTGTCTGTAAGCTTATGACAGGCTTTGGTTCAGTCATTTCAGATGAGTCTTCCCAGGTCACTGGAGTGCCCTGTTCTGCCTCAAAAAGGCGGTGTAGGGCCACTGTCTTCTTATTAGTGTCAGGTAGAAATCTTCGCTAGAAATAGGAGGACAGTCTCCAGGTACCTTGTTAGATACAGAAGATGTGGCAATCACAGCAGCAAATAATACAAAGCATTTTGTGGCTCAAGAAAGACTTTGCTGTCTCATAAAAAAAGGATTTGCAGAGATTCTGCAGCCAGAGCAACTGTTCCTTTCTGTACAGTTCAAAGTTGTGAACAAACATGCAAGCAGGCACACGTTTAGAGGAGCAGTTGTGCAGCTTTCCACAAGCTACAGGCTTGGCTTTAGACAGGAACTATTGACCTGTTATTGTCTTTTTATTATAAGCACGGGAACCAGTGCCCTTGGTATTTGTCCATTCAGCAGTGGTACTTGCAGGTGATAACCTGCAATGCGCTGACAAGTATAAACAGTAAATCATATTCCTGATACTCTGTCTATGCAGAAAGTGACTTTGGTAAGATAGGAAGAGTAACATTAGCGCAATGTGTAACCTCGGTGTTTTTATTATGCAAAACGGTGTTTCAGTTAGTGGGCTGACTGCCACATACTGTATGTTTATCTTGTGCAGAAAGTCCAGGTGGCTTATGGTTTCTACCACAATGCTCAGATTAAATACCGTGCAAAATATTTTAATGGGCATCGCCTATTTCTGTCACCTCATCCCTGCTTACAGTTGGAAAGAGATGAGCTGTCTTTTCCCTAAGCAGAAGAGGCTTAGCTTTGCTTTTTGCACGGCCAGCACTGCTCCGACCAGGAGTGATGCCTGGTGATGTCCGAGATGGCTGGCAACTCAGTCACATAACATCACTTACATTGTAGGAGACACTGTGCGGAAGAGACTGTCCCTTACACTGTAAATCAGAGATCCAAAGCTTACATATACGTTCGTGAGCCCACTGGACAGTACACATTACGGTGTTCTGTGCTCCGGGGCCACCATATCAGAAACCTTGCACAAGGGGTGGTTGCCATCACTTGAGTGCGCTGAAGGAGAGCTGGTGTAAAAAGGCCGCTGGAGGGGAACCACGGACACATGCAAGCTAGTAGCACACAGCTAATGTGCAGGTGCACAGTCACAGAGCCTTACGCTTGCCCCCAGAAGAAGGGTCACCTCCAATACTCTTCCCATCAGTTGTGGTAGCAATCTGACTGCAGTTCACATTTAGCAATGCAGGACAAGGTTACGGTTGTGTTTGAGGAGCATCTCTCCCCATCTCATCACACGCCTCACCCCACCTAAGCCTTTTTCTCAGACTTTGCTCACTGAATCATTGACGTTACAGTAATGTGAACATCTTCAGGGCAGTTGTCCTTCACCTAGCTGAGATCTGTGCTTTGACCAAGTTATGTGCTTTTTTTCCTTCTGGATGGTTAAGAGTGAAAGCGCTACACCAAGTAAGGAACAACAATAGTAATAAAAAGTAGGGTAGTGTTTTTAAAGCCCAATAACTCTGTACTTGCTCCTGCTGAGATACACCTTACCATGAAGCTTATGCCACTGATGGGACTGTTCTTTTGAGCAAGGCAAAGCAGCAGGGACGTTATAATTAATAATGCTTAGCAGGAAACAAGTTATTGTGCTTGGGGCAAGAAGGGCAAAAACTGTTCTCTATTATTTTTTGAAGAGTTAATTGGTAGTAGGCAAAGATTTGCTGCGTTGAGCCAGCAGGTGCTGCTTTATGACTACATTAATGTTAATGATAGCCTCCGGACACATACGAAGACAGTTTAACCTGTTTCTTTCTCATTGTATTTCTCTGGGTGGATGTGTGTTCCGGTTCCAGTTATTTTTCAAGTGCCGCCACAGAGCACTTGGACAGACAGTGACCCCAAATTTGCAGATGTTTGCAGGTAGTTTTATAAGACCAGGTAACTTCTGTAACCTCCATTCACCCCGGGACAGACTTTGCAGATTAAAACTTGAGAGAAATGGGTAAAAGGGGCTGCTTCTCTGGCATAAAATAATTCCTGGGGGTTGCATAACATTTCTAAAATTGCCTGTTTAACTGTTCCTAGGTGTGCTTAACAATAGTACCTGGGATCTAACTGTTTATTCTCTTCTTTTATCACTGAAACCTTTCTTCTTCTGGCATACCGTTAAAAAAGTACTCTGGCAGCAATTTAAACCCTGAGATGAACTGGTGTGAAAACTGTGTTCCTCTAAGCAAAGTGTGTGGTGGCCCATCAAGGCGTGACACATGCTAGAAAAGGTAAACCAGTGGCTCCACAGAGTGGAAATGGTCTCATTTCAAGCACCGCTCCACATTTGAGTTTTGTTATGAGCCTATATTCTCTTTTTTTTTCCTGTGCTTTTCGCATATCTAGTTTGGCAAACCCACACTGTCCAGCAATAGGCTTCAGAAACCCTTCAAGCTATTTATATTTTTCATAAGATGCTTGTTTTGCACAAGCCCATCAGCTACAGTCAAAAACTGGGTGCAACTGTAGCAGCAAAAAATGCCATGGAAGGGCAGTCCTTGGAGCTGGGTGTGGAGCTCTTTGCAAAACAGCTACAAACAGTGACAAAGCTACCATTAGAAAAACCCACTGGGTAGAAAGCGTTTCTGAAAGCCAAATCTGATTTTTAATAAGATCACCAGATGTGTCCTGTGCCCTGCTAGAAGTCTGCCCCTGAAGATCTAGCGATAAGAAAATGGGAGGACAAATCTTGCACACCAGTAAAGACCAAGAGAGTTGTACGCAGCAGTGTTTGCCCGTTAGAGCATGGGTGCAACTCCAAGTAAGCTATTTCATAATTTCTTGAAGGGTGAAACACGAGTAACGAGGAAGGGAGGGAAGAGGCTGTATAAAATCATAGGAAGGAGAGTGGGACGCCACATTCTCATCCTTTTTGGAAATGGCATCTCTAGGACGCAATGCTCTTTCGTGAGCTATAGGTATAGGAGAAAGAAACAAGGACCAGCAGTGGCTGGGGAAGACAGAGAAGAGGTACAGAGTAGCTGATGGAGCTGGGCTGTGGTGAAGAGCTACTAGGAAACCCTGTCCATCCCACAGATCCAAACCTAGTGTTTTGGGGTCTCCAGGTTCCTTGGTAGTCAGCACATACCTGTGAAACCCATTGACAGTACGGCCATCTTGCATCATATGTGTCTCCCTATAGCATGGCTTTGTGTATAAAATAATAACTTGTTATTATTGCTATTGCAAATACACCCTATTTAATTCAAATTGTGGAGATGTTACCAGTCCTGCTGGTGACTTACGCAGAGATCAATGTGGTTGTATATAATCAAATTTTCTCAGTTCATCTCTTTAAATATGTCAGAAAATGTACATGCAGAAACACATGTCAATGGAACGTTAAGGCTGTAAAGTCAAACAGCCAAGAGATGGGAAATACCTGAGCTTGCCAGTATTTCTAAATAAGACATGTCTTTCTTCCCTGGTAGGTTTCCACCATGCTCTGCCATTTAATTATCTGGGTTAGCATCTGAATGGATTTTTACGTTGCTTTCATGATTCTTCGTTTAGCATTGTTTATAGTACAGAGTCTACTAAATCCTAATGGGATACTAATTTTTTAAGATCTTAACTTCCTCCTCTTTACAGCTTTTAAAATAAAATGAAATGGTTAGATTTCAGTTAAACAGATTCTTATTAAAGCAGGAGCCTGTCTGATAATGACTTAAATTGGTGCTACGTGGCCATCACATGTTATTCGATAAGCATTCCATTATAATTAAGAAGTGCCTAATAGACAATTAATATACAGGATTACAGACTTAGCTAATTAGATGATTTTAATTTTTTTTTTGTTAAATTAAAATGTACAGGAACCCATAAATCACTATTAGAGATTGTTTAATAAGCCTGAACCCTCAATTTTCTCCCTGTCAATCAGGAATGGAGCCGCTGACTTTTCCTCTCAGCCAGAGAGACTTGTCCCGTGGAAGAACCACTGCGTTCAAAATGAGCTTCAACACCTTTGACTCCCAAACATTGCACCCATTTGCAGGACATCACAGCTCGGCTCTGTGCTCTCGTGGTCTGCTCCGCTCATCGAGACTTGCATCTCCTGCCCTCGCCCATCAAATGGGATGTTCCTTACCGTTCCCCCATCCCTACACCTTTTGCAGTCTCTTGCTTGGTGCCCGTGAGGGGCAGGGAATTTGCACATGGCTTTTTGTAACTGCTGGGAAAAGGGTGCTTATTTTTAACATGTGTCTTTCAGTTCTGCCAAGTGGACCCCGTTTATGTGTCCCAGGCCATGCAGCAGTCGTTGGCTCGGCAGCACCTTCCCTTGCAGGGTGTGTGTGCGAGCCAAGCTGAGCTGGAGATCTCTGCTATGGCGTGAGGCTCCGCTTTAGCCACCTCATCGAGGAGGCTAACAACCGCAGACTCCTCAGCGGTCAATGCAGGGAGAGATGGCTACATCTTTAGGAGGTGGCACGCCATGTCCAACAACACCGTGGGATGGAGGATTCACCTCCAAACTGCGGACAACTGCTCTGAGATGTCTACATGTTATACCGACAGGACAGTGAAGTGTTTAAGCTCTCCTGCAGTCAGCAGGGACCTGATCAGTGCAGCAATGAGGGGCCAAAGCGTCACTTGACTGACAAGCCACCAAGGGCTCAAGTCTGTGGCCTGAAGACCAGTGCCTGTTGCTCTTTGGGGTTTGTGGGTGTCAGAGACCGGGGCCAGCAGGTTCGGCACAGCCTGGTGGCAGTGCCTCTCGGAGTGGGCCCTGGAGGCCACGCAGGATACCCCATGGTCATACATGGCACATTGAGGCGACTGTACCCATCCAAATTGTCCTGGTGTAAGGGAAGACCAAAGAGATCCTTCAGGTGCAATGTCAGCTCTGCTCCTCCATCACCCTTGCTGAGCATGCCTCTGCCCTCGCAACAAAACCAGTTGTGTCTATGGTCATCGCTTCTAGTATTTACTCAACAATAAACAACTAATGGGCTGTTTCAGCAACATAGAGTGCTCTGTAAAGTTTGATTGGACAGAGGTAGGAGAGTGATACGGTAATTGGGCTGTGAGTATTTTGTTGGCAAGGCTCACAAGCAGTAGATCACAGCAGCGCAATACAAACGAATAGCATCGACAGGCAATGGCTTAGAGTTGGCCAAGAGACTGCATGTGGTTTTGATATGTTTTTTAAAATATTCATACCTAAAGTAGAATGAAGGCAAGGTGGGAATGAGATCTAAGGCAGAACAACACAAAGCCTGACATCTCTGTAAGATGTCACTTACTAGCAAAAGTCAAATATTTCGCTTCAGCTTGTAAACAATGTGTGTATTACAATCGTGGGAATAAATAAGTGGTGTGTAAGGCTTCTTTACTGTAGCGCTCTTCATGTTCAAAGCACTTTACAAGTAAGAATTAATTTCTCTTGACAGCTTGTGTCAGAAAGTCAGTATCCCAAACTCACTGAGAACCCAAGGAAATGGGTGTATGGGAACAGATGACTTGCCCAGTGTCTAAAATGAGATTAGGACCAGAGGCAAGCTATAAAAGTAGATAGTTCCACCTCCCGTTTCATCTCTCAGCTGACCCAACCATCCTGGCCGGTATTGATATGAGTATGCAGAGTTTGGTGTTTTGCACAGCATTGCATGCGTGAGGGTTACAGTGAGGCACACAGGCAGCAGTGCTGTGGTGGTGTCCCTGGAAGAACAATTAGTCTGAATAGATGGTGACATAGGTGTGTCCCTCAAGCCATTTATCTGTCTGAAAAAAACCCGGTCTGGAGGTTTTCATTACTGATTTTCACACTGCTGACCAAGTGCATCCACCTCTTCCTGGCGGAATACAACGCTGAGGTATCACCACCTCTCCCTCCAGACACTTCACTGCCTCAAAAACTGAGAAAAACATCATTTTTACTCCCTATCCAGTTATTGAAGTCAGGAGATGATTCAAGATCACTCAAATATGCAAGAATTAGTCTTTTTAGGGACTTGGTGGGTTTTGCATCCAGGCTTAATGCCCTGTAGAACAGTGGATGAGCGTGTGGTGAGATGAACCTGTGCTGACATGATCAGAGGCTGGAATTTCAGAAGCACAGGTGTGTTTGGGGTGGTAGAAAGTGGCAGTGAATACTTTTGGTTTTATCAAATAAAGATTTGAGAATATAACACACTTATAAAAGAGAGAAGATGCTCCAAATTCAAAGAAACATTATGCTTTTACTAAAAAAAACCCCAGATTATTTTGATTGCAGGCACTTTTAACAGGTGTTCTAAACCCAAAAGCAAAAGAAAGGGCTGAACTTTACTGTAGGTACACACCACCATTCCCAATGGGAAGGAAGATGGGATGGGGTCTCCAGGGTCCTTCCTGCAAGGTCTTCATGGCCGCAGTTCAGACCTCACTCTCTCCCCCGCCCCGGCCCCTTCCAACCCATCACTGGATTGTGACCTCTTGCAGCCCAACATGGAGCTGAGTTCCCAAACTGGAGAATATTATATGAGAGTGTGTGTGTGAGATCATCCACCCTCTCCCACTGGATCCTTTCCAGAACCAGCTAATCTCCCAAGAAGGACAGCAAGGTCAGCTGGACAGCCTGCTGTAAGGTGTGCAGGTAGGATGGGGAATACGGCTTTGGTTCCAATTAATATTTAACTCTTTGTATAGTGAAACAGCTTCACCTGGAGAAATTGAATAGTCTGAAGCTGTGGACAAAGCATTCTGTTGGGAAGTTAGTTCAAACCCTTCTTCCAGAGCAGGGGTTACTTGTGTCTTGGCAGGAAGGGGAACATACTCAGCATTATTCTGCCTTTGTAATCTTGTGAATGACATCTCTGTCCTTTTGAGAGTCCAGCTCAGAAATCAGTGTAGCTGCTATAAAAAAATTCTGCGGTGAGGTATTGCGGCATTTCCAATTCTGATGGATGTGTACACACATCTGATGATATTCACTAAATTTGATCCAAATATATTGGTATTTGAAGTCATAATTTTCAGCAAATAAATGACTTGCCAGAAGAACTTTATCCAAGTTTAAGAAAAACATTGCATAAGAAAAGGCGAAGGTACACTGCTTAGTTCTCAACGGTTCTGGATTAAGCAGGCTTTGTCTGCTTATCAGTCCTATGCTGCACTTGTCTCTATTAACTCAGTTTCCAGTTGGCTCTTAGACCTTAAAATGTTCATCAAAGGTCTGTTTCAGTGGTCCACAGCCTCAGTTCTTCAGAAGTTCAGATCGGCCATTTCAGTCACCTCTTCTGAAAACTGGCTGCACCTGGGTAGCACCCTTAAATTCCCATCTGATGGCAGGCCAAGCACAAGCACCCCATGATAAAATCTTTTCCTTTCTCTTTTGAGGACATTTTCCTCCTTTCCTGTGCAGGATCCTGGAGCTCGAATAAAGGAGAATGCTCCCTGGGGAGTTGCCATAGTAACCTGTGATGTTTTTTGTTGCCTAACTATAAGTAAGGGAGAAATTACAGAGAATTTTATACCTGAGTTTATCATCTAACACCAAAGCAGAACGGTTCCTCCAACATCCTAAAAGCAATAACAGTCACCTTGAGGATGATGTCAAGTTGGTAATTTTCACTGGAAAATAAATTAAGTGCTGTATTTATTATTCAAGCACCTTGATTAGAAAAAAAAACTCCACATCTGAAAGATGTAGCAAATAAGAAAGAGCATGAGAACATTAGAAATGTAAAGACATGAAAGTGGGAATACCTGCTACGAATAATATCTAAACTTGCAATGCATGAATGCCCTGCATATTCTATTTTCTTCTTAATAGGGTTCACTGATAGTCTGCTCTTAAACCTACAGTCAAAGGAAAACTCCAAACCCATGTCATCCTTGGAAAATAACTTCAGGTCTCATAGCGCATACCAGGAAGTGATTTTTGAACGTATCAATATCAGTTCAGCAGCAAACATAGTTGGAAGATTAGGAATAAAAACAACGTTTGTTTTAATAGGGTGTGATGGAGAAAGAATCCACCCGAACTTCTCTCAGTTACGAGCAACAAAGGCAGATCAGGAAGTCTGGGATCAGGAAAGGGCATGAGAGCTGAGCTGCCAGAAAGATCATTTCCATGAGAAATAACCCAAAAGCGCCATGCCGGGAAAAACCAAAGACAGTCCTGGGAGGCCAGCAGGGAAGGAGCGCAGAAGAAGGTTGTGCAAGGAGGGTACGCAGGAGCTCCCAGTCCCTGGGGTGGGGGGGCTGGCTCTGGGGCGATGTCCCTGCCAGCGCTCGCATCACAATCGGTCCCCTCTGTCCCCTGGTGTGCACCCCCCTCCCCACCACCACCCACAGACACCCCGGCAGCAGCAGGACCTCAGACTGGACTGCTTGGCAGTGGCACAGGGAGAGGGAAGACCACCGGCCCCGGTGAGCAGGTAGGCACATGCTGGGCGTGTAATTTGGTGTGGCTAAATTACCCAGCTTGGCTTAATTTCGTATGGCTTCCCCCTGCCCTGCCTGCCCACCCAGCATTTCCCAGGATTATTCAGTTCAGAGATGGGGGGAAAACGATATGGGAGGTGGGACAACTTGAAGCATCTCTCTGAAGTCTGTGTTGATGTCTCCCCTGCAGTGCAAAAGAGCTGACAGAGCTGCTGTCAAGTTTAACTGTCCCCAAGATAGTGTCCTTCAATGCCGTATATATTATACATTTCTGTTTATCCTGAAAACACGCCGCCTAAACACTTTAAGTGTAAGTGACTTTTAACAACTCTAGCTGCTTGCCCATGATATGCAGTGGCAGGTGGGTCTGGGATTATGATGCTGGATGTTTTCTGCTTCTCCTCTGGATATTTAGGGGTCTGTTGCCCCCGTGACTGACTTACCTCCCCATCTTGGGGCTGTTGGTGGAAACAACGGGACTGGGCACCCTGAGGGAATGGGATGGGTCGGAAAGGCTGCAGGGGAGAGGGTGCAAGGGAGGGAGCGATATACAGCTCTGAACATGGCATAAGTGGAAACAAAACCCTCCAAAACTGGGAGTTTTGGAGGAAATCCCTTTTAGCAGAGGAACGATATTATGAAAACACAAGTCTGATGTGAGGTAAACCAGCTGGTGATGTGGAAGACAACCCTGAAAGTCAGATGGAGACCCTATTGCAGTAAAATCTAGTGTTACTGCAAACAGACATGTATTGCAGTTTCCCTCTCCTGCCTTAAGGGATTTTGGATTTTAAATGCAACCAATAACTCTCTGAGCTTTTGGACAAGCTTGGGAGGGGGGTGAAGGAAGCATCTATGGATGTTGGCCCTCAGAAGTAACCTGGAGAAGCCTGGAGAGGCAGTGGAGATGGCAGGGAAAGCAGGGAGCAGCAGGTTTTGGAAAGGAGAGGGCAAGAATAGGGCAGGGGGTGCACAATGTAAGGGTGGAGCTGGTGGGTATGAGGACCTTGTGCGTAGTGGTCACCCCGTGCCTAACAGTGGGACCAGAGACACGGCGGCAAAGTTCATGAAGGTAAAACTCGCCTCACCGATGGAAAGGCAGAACTGAGTTTGCCAAGGGACAGGAGAGCAGCTGGGGGACCTCAGCAGGGGAGAGGGGTAGACCTGGGTGAAATCTAACAACCAACTTTTTCTTCTTTTAACTAGAAAAAAGCACGTTTGTGCTGTTAGAAACACTGCACAGAAACCCTAAGAGTTCCAACAGTTTGGTTATAAAAAATAGTTCAACCTCAGTTCAAATGACTTCATCATAAAAATCACACATTTAATTTTGGTGAAAACTGCAGAAAATAAGATATTCTCAGGCACAAAACATTTTTTTGTGTGTTTTTTTTTTTCTCATGTAAAAAGACTGAAATCCTTCATTTGCCCAGATTTACTTATGACTAGAAGGTGATTTAAGCCACATTTTGGGTAGAGGGAAGGAGGGAAGAATGTTGAGCAGGTAAGTCTGAGGTTTCTGTGACTGAAATAAGAAGTGTTGGAGGTACGGCCCTGCAGTATGGATTTTAAAGAGATGGGTTTTCTGATGATGTGAAAAAGAGGCAGACGGACTGTAGGAAAGAGATGAGCAATCACTATTGCAAGGGTAGAAAGCAAGAAAAATAATGGAGCTATCAAAGGATATAAAGAAAAGACTGATGGGAGGAATGAGAAGGAAAGATGGAGAATTATCTATGGGTTGTGACAGTTTCTGGACCATGGTGATGGGAACTTGTCAGAAAAACATGCAAAGAACAACAGAGCTCTCCTGGTCCCAATGTCGCAGGCCTGGGGTTTGGTGTTTTAATTATTTGTGCATATTGTATCACTTGGTGCTCTTCCTGTTCACAGTTCTGTGGATTTTAAGATTGAAAAGCACAACTGCCACTGCATTTTTGTGGTGTCCTGTTAACACAGGCTACTGAGCATCAACACAAAAAGCTTCTCTCGAGGCCAGTTTTTCACTGTGATCCTTTAAAAATGTTTTATTTTGAAAAGTTAGTTTCAGCCCCATAACAATTTTTAATTTGTCTGTCAGTCATTTGGGAATAAGCTATTCAGAGGCACAAGATATTCCTACATTTTACTCCCTTACATGTCTGTAAAAATGAGGTAGAGAGATAAAAGGAGAGTCCAGGTTTTTATACCAAAGCTTGTGGTGCTGCCATAGAGCTGCTTTATCTACCAATGCCAGTTTTCTCAGCTTCTATAAACTGTGTTTCTGGTGTATTCCTTACCTTTCAGAGTCAAAGGCAACACGGTCGACTGTGGGAACTGACTTATTTGCTTTTTCCTGTCGTCCAATGTACTTTGATTCTGACCTTGAATTTTGGCAGTAACTCTGTGCATTTGTGTTCCCTGTTCTTTCAGTCCTAATCAAGCTTCTCCAGCCCTGCTGTGTTACCTGCTCCTGGCCAGCGGACAGTCCTGGACGAAGTCTTTTCACACAGTCCTCCTCAATTTACTAAAGAAAAGCCATGTCTGCTTTTGATCTGATGAACCAGAGCATGCAGTGTGCAGAGCCTGAGATAGAATATATCACCCCACGGATGAAACAGCCTGAGATAGAATATATCGCTCCACAGATGAAACTGAGGGATGAGATGTTTGTCTTTATTGATGGTAAAGGGGTGAATGAGATCTACTGCCAGCCACCCTTTGCTTCCCACCGGAAACTCTTTAGCAAGAAGGCGCAGAATGAGTGGAGCATCTGGGAGGAGAACAGAGTGCTCTGGGAGGAAAACCAAGTCCTCCGGATCGAAAACAGGATGCTCTGGGAAGAAAACAAGGCTCTGCAATGTCTCCAGTCACAGAACAAAGCTGTCCAGGTTATTTACACTGATGCCATTCAGCAAAGCCTCCAGAAGGAAAATAAGCGGTTCCCATTCTTCCAAGAGAGGAACATAGGCTTTCAGGTCAGCCCAGGCAACAGAGCTCTCCAGGCGGTCCAGGAAAAGAATAGAGTCTTAGAGGATTTCCAGCAGGAGAATGAAACAGTCCCCATCATCTGGAAAGGCCAAGAAGCCATCACAGTCCATGAAGAGAGCAAAGATGCCAGCTCAGATCTCCAGAAGGACGCTGACACCATCACAGCTGTGGAAGAAGGTAACCCTGGCCCAGCCGCCCAGCAGGAACATGAAACTAGAAAGATAAGCACCACTCCAACCCAGAATAAGATCAAGTCTGCCCCAAGCACGCAGGGCGAGCATGAAATCCTCTGGGCTCTCCAAGATTTATACGAACTCCTCCACGTCTTCCTGAAAGTGAACCATCTCCTTGGGGAGAAACAGAGCTGTCACATTCTCTATGATGTGAACAGATCCTTCCAAGAAGATTACAATAAATTAAAGCTGCAGCTGAATGCTGTGAAAAACACTGTGTCAGACATTACGGCTCAAATGGAAATGTTGGAAAAGGAGCTCATCGCCATCACTTCCCCAATGTACGAAGCAGCAGGACAGAAGCTGGCAACTGAGCATCAGCTTGGAGAGATGTGAAGCTTGGTGCTAAGACCTGCTAGTTCAATTTCCTGGAAAGCTTCTCTCCTTGTTTCAGGGAACTTAATAAAATCCCAGTAGAGCCTGAAGACATCTGGGGAACATTGTGTCATTCTGAAACTTTCTTACATTACTTAGATGTATTTCACCTTCTGATTATACAGTGTGGGTGACTGTCATGAATTTGTCTAGTGTCAGGAAAACATGTTTTTCACCATTTTTTTTCAGTTTCTGATAATAAGGCCTAGAATTTCAAAAGATAATTCATGCCTTCCACACTTGATTTGAGGTGCCTTATGTTGGCCATATGTTTTTCAGAGGGATGGGCGCTTCCTGAAAATGAGGATCTCAACTGTAAGCTGAATTTGGATCCCCGGTGGTCCCTTTTCTTTCTTACGGCTGGCCAAGTTCAGTGGCTGAACTGTGTCTTCTGCCACGCACCAGCCTTCCCTCTCTCACAGAGGGTAAGCAGTGGATCATGAAAAATGTAGCCTCCCAGATGAGACAAGCCCATTAAAGACAATGGGACAGAGAAAAACACACTATACATGCCATATGTATACATTCTTGCTGTCTTCTTTTCCCAGTCCCACATTCCCACTTAAATTGTCTCTTTCCCTTATTTAAAGCTCTTTCTCAGAAAAGAATCTCTCTCTTGCCTCAGAGTATAACAGAACCCTAAAGCAAACATCGCCCACCAGAACAGCATGTCCCCTTCCGCCTTGGTTATTTGTAAATTACCTTCATCGTTTTGTACCTTAATTAAGCTTAATTATTCTCAAATTGTCTTGTTTTGGTACACTTGAATAACCCTACTGATTTCAAGTGAGATTATTATTTGCTGATAAATGGCACTTTTAGGATGCAGTGTGTGTAGGAAAGACTGCTTAGTGTCTTATATATAGCTTGCTGCTAAAAGAAAACTCCTGTAGACTTTGGTGGTCTTTTGGGACCAGCTCTTCTTTGTGGCCAGGAATTAAGCGTGTCTTTGTCTGCAGACAATCACGTGTAGTTACGGAGCTAACAGCTCTCTGGGCTGGAGGAGCATTGATATTTCTAGTGGTGTCACAGGGCAAGGGAAAGGGCAATGCCCTGCCCCTGTGCAGTAGAAGCCCCTGGGCAGCTTTGTGAGTCTGAGCCGTCTTTCTGAAATCTTCCATTGGCCTTGGAGACTTGCAAGCAGGACCGCACGTACCACAATAACTTACTGTCACATGCTGAAGACTGGGCTGGGGCGAGCATGCTGTGAGGCTCAATCCCGATACCCTCAGCATCCCCACTCCATCACCCAGCGGGTCCTCGTCGGCCAGACCACTGCAGGCAGGTGGGGAAGGTCTGACCTCTGCACCTTCCTCCTGCTGCTGCCTCCCTTAGGATTTTTACACCTTATCCTTGCAGCACCTTTTTGTTTGAATGTCCAATGATTTCCCCGCTTTGTTTTAAACTGTTGATAACATACCGACTCAGCAGTCTCCTCACCATGTGCATTCTTCAGCTTTGCTTTTGTGCCTTGCACAGCCTAGCAGCCACCATACTGTCTTGCATACAGACCAGCTGGTGGGACACCTGCAGTTCACCATTACGCTGCTTTCGGCAGAACTGGCCCATTGAGTGACAGCTCAAAAATTTGGGCCCTGCCTCAGGGATATGGCCCCAGTGAAAATGAAGGGAGGTCAGGGGTATGCCCTCAGTTGTGATGGAGGGGGAGAGAAAGGAAAGAGTTGTCACACTCACGTGGGTGCTCAGGCTGTGGGGTCACTACTTCTGGGGAGAACTGCCTGTTTCTGGATCATCGCTGAACTGTCGCATGCAATCGTAGCCTGGGAGGGGTGGACAACAAGACTATGGTGAGAAATGTGGGTCACAGCTGTGATGGGTTGACTCTGGCTGGACGCCAGGTGCCCACCAAAGCCATTCTATCACTCCCCACTTCAGCTGCACAGGGGAGAGAAAATATAACAAAGGGCTCCCAGGTCAAGATAAGGGCAGGGAGAGATCACTTAACCAATTACCGTCACAGGCAACACAGACTCAACTTGGGGAAAAATGAACTTAATTTATTGCCCATCAACCAGAGAAGGGTAATGAGAAGTAAAATCAGATCTCAAAACACCTTCCCTCCACCCCTCCCTTCTTCACAGGCACAACTTCACTCCCAGATTCTCTACCTACCCCCTCCAGAGGCGCAGGGGGACGGGGAATGGGGGTTACAGTCAGTTCATCACACATTATTTCTGCTGCTTCAGTCTCCTCAGGGGCAGGACTCATCCCACTCATCCCCTGCTCCAGCATGGGGTCCCTCCCACAGGAGACAGTCCTCCATGGACTTCCCCAGTGTGGGTCCTTCCCACGGGCTGCAGTTCTTCATGAACTGCTCCAGCATGGGTCCCTTCCACGGGCTGCAGTCCTTCAGGAGCAAACTGCTCCAGTGTGGGTCCCCCGCGGGGTCACAAGTCCTGCCAGAAAACCTGCTCCAGCGTGGGCTTCCCACAGGGCTGCAGCCTCCTTGGGGCATCCCCCTGCTCCGGCGTGGGGTCCTTCCCGGGCTGCAGGTGGATATCTGCTCCACCATGGACCTCCCTGGGCTGCAGGGGGACAGCCTGCCTCACCATGGTCTTCCCCACGGGGTGCAGGGGAATCTCTGCTCCGGCACCTGGAGCACCTCCTCCCCCTCCTTCTTCACTGACCTGGGGGTCTGCAGGGTTGTTTCTCTTACACGTTCTCACTCCTCTCTCCAGCTGCTGTTGCTGAGCCCCACATGTTTTTTTTCCTTCTTAAATATGTTATTGCAGAGGCACTACCAGTATCACTGATGGGCTCGGCCTTGGCCGGCGGCGGGTCCATCTTGGAGCCGGCTGGTATTGGCTCTGTCAAACAAAGGGGAAGCTTCTAGCAACTTTTCATCAGAAGTCACCCCTGCAAACCTCCCCCCCACTACCAAAACCTTGCCACAGAAACCCAATACACCAGCTCATCGTCCAAGGCATACTCACAGCCCTCTGCTACAAAGTGCTGATGGATAAGGGAGCAGCCCTCCTCCCAGACATCATGGTGGGGCCACAAGAGTGGATGGAACAGGCAGCAGGGCCACATCTACTGCACAGAGCACTGAGGTCCCTCTTGATTTCTTGAATAGCCAGGTAAGGTGGGATTTCAGCTGCTCCATTGGTTGCCAAAAGCAGCATTTTGGTGGCTGTTCCATGGCTTAAGCTGGTACTTTGCTACATATCTGCTCACACTATGAACAGACACACCAGTCTCAAGTGACCTGCTGACACAGGAGATGGAGAGCCTGTTGATGTGCTCATGTTTAAAAAATCTGGTCTCAATTGTGTGGCCAGAGTGTCTGGAAATGCATTTTCCTCTCTGTCTTGGACATCTCCGATGCAGTGCAATTTGTCGCAATATTTCAGGCAGAATACAGGAGAGTCTTTAGGTAATCTAACAAGACAGTCACACAGCGACTTCTGCAGAAAAATTGTAGAAGCATTATTGTAAAGCGAAGGGAAGGTTATGGTGAGGTTTACCTCTTTGCAACAGGACCCAAGCAGCAGCTTGTCACTCTAGTTTATAGGTCTCTAAGTGATTTGGCACCAAATTACCTAAAGGATGAATTATCTTTCACCTTGTATTTCACTCAGACAACACCAGGTCAAATACCAGCGATGACTGTTTACTTCAGAGGCTTGAAGTAAGGGGCATTTTCTTCTGCTGTTAGGGCTTCAAGAAGCTGAGGCAAATCTCTCATGGTTGATGGTAAGAGGCTGGCTCTTAGTTATGCAGGGGGAGGGAGGGCTGTGTGTGCAAGGACCAGGCGAGAAGAAGAGAGCCTGGAGCAATGGCCGTTAATAGAAGGATGTGCAGCCAGCAAGTTGCTCTTGCTTACTGACAGGATTACAACTATATATAGATAAGTACCTCAGCCCTGTGCTGGGGAACATGTTCATGCTCCTGTGCCTTCACTCTCCTTTTCTCCTGGCTGTCTCCCTCACCATGTTTTAATGTAATATTTGTTAAGAGGCAGGAGGGGGTCTATGGACAACCTAATACCGAGCTCTGGAGGGGAGTAGCGGTAGTGACTTTGGTCATGTGATTGCATTTTAACAAAGTGATTTGTGTCCTGTTAGAAGAAATAAACTGCTCCTTTGCCAGTGGTCAGGGCACTGACTCCTGCCATGTCCCCATAGATGGGCAGGAAAGGCACACAGATGTGCAGCTTTCCACCACGCGCTTGGGAGGAGTCATCTCACCTAACATCAGGTGTCCAGGAAAGGACATCCAGATCTCAGCTAGTCACCTTGGGCTTCCTTTCTAGCCTGTGGGAAGAAATGGGCACCCTCAGGCTGTGGTTTATCTGACCTCTCTTGGATATCCATTTTAGGATGGCCTGAGTCACCAGCTGGAGTCACTTGCTTCTCTCTGTTGCCTCTATAATTGCTTTGGGGGCAATTAGCTCCAACTTAGATGTTCAGTTTGGAGCTCTCTGAGTTAGAGGGAATGTATCCTGCATCTGGAGAAGGTGCTTCACCAGGAGGTGAAGTGGCACAAGCTCAGGAGCGTGTGCTGCCGGTCCCAGTCCCTGGCTTTTCTTTCTGTGAGATGCCTTCATTAAGCAGCTGACCCTGATCTCTCCATTATGAGCGGAAATTATTACTTTCTGAATAAAATTGAGTTAGTTTGGGCAGAGCTTAACTGTCAGGAACGCATGTAGGATCCTAAGGGAAAAATGCTACTTCTCCTGAATGCTAGCAATGTTCCTGGAGGGAATTAGGTTTTGTGAGCCCTTCACGCTTTGATCACTGCTTTGGATCTTTGATCTTCCCGGTTGTAAAAAGTCTATTCCTGGTGTATGTTTTCTGGCATCTCTCATAGAGAAGTTGAATTGACTTCTGCCTTAAAGGTTTCTCAAGCCTATTCTTGCAGAGGATTGTGTTATAAGCAAACTCTCAAAATCCCAGAAAGTACCAAATCTCCAGTCTGCATTTATTTGGTGTCCTGGTTTCGGCTGGGATAGAGTTAATTGTCTTCCTAGTAGCTGGTACAGTGCTATGTTTTTTGAGTTAGGTATGAGAAGAATGTTGATAACACACTGATGTTTTCAGTTCTTGCTCAGTAGTGTTTAGACTCAGTCAAGTTTTTTTTCAGTTTCTCATGTCCAGCCAGCAAGAAGGCTGGAGGGGCACAAGAAGTTGGGAGAGGACACAGCCAGGGCAGCTGACCCAAAGTGGCCATTGGGTATTCCATACCATGTGACATCACACCTAGTATATAAACTGGGAGGAGTGGGGGTGGGGGGGATTGCCGCTTGGGGACTAACTGGGCGTCAATCGGTGGGTGCTGAGCAATTGCATTGTGCATCACTTGTCTAGTCCAATCCTTTTATTATTGTTGTTGGCATTTTATTAGTGTTGTCATTATCATTATTAGTTTCTTCTTTTATGTCCTATTAAACTGTTCTTACCTCAACCCACGAGTTTTACTTCTTTTCCCGACCTTGTCCCCCATCCCACTGGGTGGGGGGGGGAAGTGAGTGAGCGGCTGCGTGGTGCTTATTTGCTGACTGGGATTAAACCACGACATTTGGTTACAAACCAGAGGGAGTTGGTGACAGTGGTGGAGGATCACTTCTGGATGATGGGGAAAAAGCAAGAGATCATGAGTATTGTTTGGTCTACCTGAGTACTGCTTCATCTATTACTCAATGTCAAGAGCATGGATGGTGAGACTTGGCTGAGTCGCCTGCACAGTGTCACAGGACTGCACAGGGACAGACCTAAGCACTGCTCTGCTTTGCTCCATGCCCCCAGCGAGTGGCATTAACCACTTCAGTGGGACCATCACAGTATCCTACACGTCTCCATCGAGGGTGGGTGCTGGTGAGGAGAGCTGGGTCCACAGCTGTTGCAGGCTACTTAAAGTACAACTAGAGGAAAAATGCAGCAGTAGGTATTTACAGGAACAACTCATTAATTATTATAAGGCTTAGGTGGGTTTGGGAAGAAATGGGGTAAGAATTCTTTTTCCTAGCCTGTTCACTGATTTACAAGTCCCTGGAAACTGATAGCTATTCTGGTTTGAAACAGATGGATGTCATTCTTATGCTGCACAATTTACCTTTTGCAGAGAGACAAACTTTCTGTCTCGCTCCTTCTTATTGTTGCTGATTAGCTCCATATTTTTTACACTACTCATTTGTCAGTACTATTTTTGGAAAGCTGGTTTTTTTGGCAAGGTCACCATCAGCCTCTTGCTTCCCTGTAAATTGGATTATTGCCTGTAGCTGGGCTCTGCGCAAGTGCTGACTTTCCTGTTCTCGTTTCTTATAAGGCACTCTAATACAGCTGGTTTTGCACTGTCTTCATATAACACCCACCCTGGCCTTTTGTGCTTGTCTTAGCAGCCCCACCACATCCTCCCATCCCTAAATTGCAATTTAGGAGTTTTTTCAGAGTGTTTTGAGCTTCCTTGAGCCCTGGCTTGCTCCTGTTCACTGCTGAAGACCATTTTCCCAGAGTTTTTCTTGTGATTTCATGAAGTTGGGGATATGCTTCAGAAGCTGTGGCACTGGCCAAAACCCATGCTCTCCATGGTGGTGCAGGCTGTTTGGTGGGGTTCTCAGCAGCCTGGTCTGACCTTCCCAACGTCGGTCCCAGTACAGCACAGAATTAGCCATGTGTATACTTTTAAATGCAAGAAATAGTAGAAGTTGTTTACTCAGCCTTTGTGCTGAAAGGGAGCTAGTCCTCTTCTTTTTTGATATTCACATTTGAATACAGATTACTCACGATATTCATGCAGTGGGGTGCAAAGAAGGTGGGGGAAGCAACTCTTCGGCTAAGCTGCAAGAAGAAATTTTTACCTACAGAGGCCATTCGCTGGTTTTAAGGCAGACAGCTTTAAAACACTACCACAGTTAACAAAGTGGTATTCATCCCACTGAGATGGACGCACTTAAATGAAAGCAGTAATCGAGACCCATGGCCACCTGAGGTGGCAACTGAAGGAGAGACACAGGCTTGCCAGAGAGACCTCCAGTGCCAAGAGGGGATGAGCCCCTCTCCAGGGGTGCAGGTCTTTCCCTGCAGGCTGTGGAGAGCCTGGAGTGGCCAAATTTAAGTGGGAAGAGCCTGGTCCTGAGCAATGGTCACATCCCTTAATGCATTTGCCCAGGCAGCACCTCGAAGGATACCGAAGGAAAGGGAGGTGTGGGAGCAGTAAGTGTCTTGGCAGAGGTCACTTGTCTCGCTCGCCTTGTAAGCAAAATGCTAAAGCTCAGGTCCCGAACCCAAAATCAGCTCCCCAGCCTGATCCCAGTGTCTCACAGCTAGTTACCCAGCCTCAGAGTTAGGGATTTAGCCAGCGAGCAGGTTTTCAGCATTGCATCTGCGTGTTCGGTCCTGCATTCCTTGAAGCCCATGGCAAAACTCCAGCTGAGCTGAGAGCTTCAGCAGGACAGAGGCTCGTAGTTAGACTGCACAAAGAGCACAAACAATTCTCACCAAACTCATTGTAGACATATGCATTTTAGCTTTTCAGCCTTTCCATGCCTCTGGGTTAATAGGTTTTGTTGTTATTTGGGATGCAAAAAGTAAAATCGCAGAACTTTCAATTTTTCAGAAAAACATAATTGACAGAAATGTTTTCTAAATGCAAATTGAACATCTTCCTTTTGATCGTGGGCTATGCCAAAGCTCTAACATACATCTTTGATCTTATGGCAGTGTCTGGAGAAATTATGGGATTCTAATATGGAATAATAGATTCTCATCAAGACTTCTAGCTTTAGGAAATTGTTTAATCTCCACTCTCAGTGGCTGTTTCTTTGATGCAGCTGTGACTGAAGGGTCCCAAGTGCTGGTAAAAACAGCTCACCAGCTCAGAACAAAGCTGATTATGTAAATTGTACATTAAGATTCAGCTTCGATTTAATTTTATTCTGTAAATAAATATCCCATTAACATCCATCTGTTAAAAGTCAGGTAAAACATTTTCAAAACCTCCACTGCTATGACAGATGTGACTGTACAATAAATAGTGACAGGGTGGTGGCATGAGGACATCAAAGTATAAAGTGCGAAGCATATTTTAAGAAGCAAGGAAAGTGATAACATTTATTATTACAAAAGGGACCTTGTCTCACTGTTTGAGACAGACAGTACTTCCACTTGTGGTTGTACTGTTTGCATCATGCAAAATGCTTTCTCTGATCACTGTCTCAGAGATCACTAATAATTATATCTCATTAATTCACTTAAAATATAAAAACATTTCAGCTGATGAGGGTCATTACTGAATGATGCCCAAGCCTTTGGCTTATTGTCTTTTTATTTCAGCAGCTTGCTTGTGAGTAGTCATCTTCCCTTGGTCTTGCTGGTACTCCACTGCCCACATTTTAAAAGATTATACTGATCAGGAACAGAATGATGAACCCTGACAGGTTTTTCTAAATTACTCTTCGAAGAGTATGAAAAGGTTCAAGTGCACTTAACCCGTAGCTATTTTTAACTATTTTAAATAATCAGAGATTTCATGGGCACTGCAAAAGAGCACTCGACAAAGAAGCGGGTAGGGTATTGGAGCAGATTTCACTTATACTGGAAGTATAAAACTCTGTGTCTCTGTCAGCTGGAGATGAGAAACAGGTTCTTTATATATTCTTTAACATCCTAAAGGAAGAATTGCAACAGCACTAATTTAATTCCATAAAGAAAATGGAAAAGTTATTTTCTATGGGAGACACTGTAGGGAATGGTTAGAGGTAGTGCATTGTTGGATGCCTCCAAGATGGAACAAGCAAGGCAGAAATTGCAATTCTTCAAGGTGCTGTCAGACTTGAATGCAACCTTCTAGTGTTCTGCTATTCCACCGAGGCTCCTTGTTTACAGGAAATCTGCACCATATGTGCAAACCCTTACTGCTTGGCAGAAGCTAGCCTTAGGCATAAAATTGCATGCCTGTAAATACCTAATTGTTGGTACCACAAAATACTATATGCCATGCTAAAGCTGACAGTCTAATTCCCAGTAAAACCAGCATGCTTTAATGCTGCACTGAAACCTTTTTACCAGAGCAAATAAAAGCAGGGTCTGGCACTGGGTTTCAAGAATGGTTTACTGCTCAATTTAAATGTGTTTGCAATCGGAGACAGCTCAGTGGTTCTCCAGGTATCACGTATCACAAGCCGTGTCCTCATTCCTGTCCAATTTTCCAAAGAAAGAGTGAGGTCATGGGGACTGTAGATACAGCTGAAGAATATGGCTGACATTGCAGGCTCTCCCCAGCTATAGGTATGCAGCAAGTCTGTTTTGACTGTACATTTTCTCCGCTGTCTTGGGTTTTCATGTTCAGCTGGACCTCCGGCAGTGTGGGTGTAGGGCAATGAGTAGAGGGCCATGTGCCTTTGATCACCTCCCACATCCCCAGCTGTCATAGGTGCAGTCACATTAGAAAAGGGAGGTTTTCCCACCCCACCAGGCCAGAGCCAGAGCTCTGACCAGGCACAAGTGACCTCTGCAGAGGATGTGGTAGGAAGGGGTCCTGAGCTTTGCTGTATTCAACACTGCCTTCCTGCCCATTGCTGGATGAGGCTAGGAAGGCCAGTGCAGTTCCCTCCTTGAATATCCACTTGGCCCTCCCCTTCTCCCCCATGTGAATTGGTTGTTCTGCCACCACACCTATAAGCATGTCTTGGACAGAAACATCATCTTCCTCACATGTCCTCTAATCCTCCCAGGCTGCGGAGGTACCAGCTATCTGGGGAAGCCAGACTGTAATAGGGGAAGGTGTGTTGAACATTGTTGCTGCAAGCAAAGCTTTCTTCAGGTGCAGGTTGAGAGACCCTGAGGGGTTTCTTGGCTCTAACACCACGTGTGAAATGCAACACACAAACGTAACCCTCCTCAAGAAGGTCAGACACCTCATTCGCAACATTATTCAGGCTGATGTGCTATGCCAAGATGGGGCAGGGGGGAAACAGAAAGTGACCCTGCTAGAGAACATCTCTATAGCTGGATTGACCAAGAGTGCCCAAGAAAGTACTATTTTCTGGCATGGACAACAGCTATTCTGTAAGCAGAAAGCTCAACCTCCTTCTAGGAATAAACAGAGAACGTGGATGCACACAATCCATGGAGTTGCTCTTCTCCCGGCAAATGAACAGCCACAAACAAAGCATGTGTTGCACGCTCTGTACTCTTTGACAACACATAATCAAGGTTTCATCTGGTCTGGTTTTCAGAGGATTCAGATGCAAAACTTAACTTAGTCTTCAGAAAAATATTTGTGTTTCCCTCCTCTTGACAGCCCATGTCACAGCTTTGCTCTGCCTCTCTGCCCATGATGTGACACCCTCACTATATTCCTAATGTCTCCTCAAATCCTTGCCCACTCTTATCTCCTAAACCCCAAGAGCCTTACGTGGGACAAGTTGCTGTAAGTCATATAACACACATGTTGAAATCGATACTTCTCTGAGGGATGAGGTTCCTGGGGACCCTTGGATGTGTGACTGCTTTTGCTAGTATCTAAAACTGGGCTTGGATTTCAAGCCCAGAACTGGTTTCAGGAAATGACTTGAATGCAGGGCTCATCAGAGCTATTTCTGTTTCACTTATTTACTTTTGGCAGGGAAGAAAAACTTGCTATAGCTGATGGGTTCTGCATCTTGTGGCAGGCAGACGGTAGTAGGACTCCTGGGGCTGGGTGGGCTTGGTGAATGCCCCCTTCACCCCACACTCACAAAGGGACATTTCTGATTCATTACATGTTGCCTATCCAGAATGAAAATCTTTTTAAAAGAGGATTTTTAGAAGACACGCGTTATTCTAATCAGATGCCTCTGTGATCTTTGCAGCAGAGAGGCCAGGGATTGTTGGCAAGCTTTATTGAGTATGACTTAAATGCATTACATTAGAAAGCACTCAATTTAGCTGGTTGTTTTTCCTGATTTGCTTGGCTACTCCAACCATCTCCCCCTCCCACTCCTTTATTGTGATGGAGATGCCGTGAGGCTGGCATGCAGAAAAGACTACATGTCAGCATATTCAGGGTCCTAAAGGCGCGATGCATCTGTGATTGCATAGCACAATGATGAACAGAATTCCAGGGCTTCCTAATTAACCTATCTAATTTATCTTCCCACCGTATGGTAAATCGGAAGTTAAATACAAGATAGGAGTAATTCAAGGCCTCATTTTCAGAAGGTCAGCCTTGCAATTTGCACGGACTCTTTCCACCTGGGATCGAAAAGCAAGCTCAGATAAAACTGATGCCACCTCCAGCCATGTGCTGGAGTAAAGGGGAGTGGGGAGAGCTGCAAGTACACAGGGTAGTGTTTTGCAAGTGCAAACACAGAGGTGTAATTTTTACAGGTGAAAAATGTCATCAGGCAAAAGGGAGGGCCAGGCCTTGTCCTGTTTGAAATGTTTCCTCTTAATAATCTAGCTTTGAGATTTCTATCACTGCAACTTGAGGTGAATCTGTCAGGTGGGTGCAGCCACAGGGCTGTTGCTCCAATGTGGTGGGACTTGATGTAGCTGTGGTTTAGAAGTGCATAGTGGTAGAGGACTGTGCTACACTAGTAAGACCTGTCTTCTCCTTTTAAACTCTTTCTTAAGTCTCAGCAGGACAGACTTGCTCAGACATGGAGCTGGATTAATTTCTCTGAATAGATGTTTAGGAGAGCCAGGTATGCCTGAAGTCCCTTGTGGTTGTCTGTACCCAGCCGAGTTCTCCATTAAAAGGGAGACGTTGCATTAGAAAACTTGGTGTACTGAGATCCCATATGGATTGCAAGGAGTCTTTCCTTCTGAAGGTAAAAGGCGTATTAGTTCTGGCCCGGCAAGAAACAGTTTGCAGGGTGTGTAAGGGAGGGGGGATTCAGGTGAAGGACCTGACGACAAGCCCCTTTCCCAGGGCTTGCACCCTCCTGGGATGTCAACCATTGGTCCTCAATCCTTTACCTCCTCCACTCCCTCCTTGTAAGACCCCCGAGCCTCCCACCGTAACAGCACCCAGTAACAGCTCTATGCTGCTCCGCTTCTTTTCTGGAAGGGAATGCGCAGTTTTCAATAGAGAAAGGAGGCAAAGGAAGGGAGAGGGGCAGGGAGGGAGCTGTGGGCCATCCCCAGGACTTGCTCCCAGCCTGGTGGCTACGACAGAGGGGCAGGCAGCAGCCCCTTGCTCTGGAAGAGATGGGGTAAGGGCAGAGACCAAAAGGCAGCTGCTTGGTCATTTTTTTTACAGTGGTTTAATAAAAGATATCCCCGGTCACAGAGTCTCCAGGAAAGGGAATTAAACACATGCAAAACAGTCTGAAGACCTGCCCATCTTACCTTAGGGCTTGATGTGCCCTGGAAGTGGGCCAGGCTCCTTGACAACTGCTTCTTGGTCTGCAGAAAATGACTTAACTCTCTGCTGTGCCCAGCCCTGGAGAAATGAGTGCCAGGACTTGGGCTGCAACACCCTGGCAGCCTCACCCAGAGCTCGAGCGTTGCTCCGGGGTGTCCTTGTTTACTGGCAGATTATTCATCTGCAGCTATGGCTCTCCTTCTGCTTGACCTCTGGCTCTCCTGCTATTAAGCTAACCAGTATGCACACCTAGTAAATAGCCCAGGAAACACTGTGGGTGGAGGTGTCCCAGTCACTCAAGGAGACAGGACCCTTCTTGTTTCCTCAGTGCTGCAATTTAGCCATCCCACATCTGTATTGCAACAGGCTGAGGTGTCACTAACACAGGCAGTGACAGTGGAAACAAGGCTCTCATGCAAATAAATGTATCAGAGGTAAAATGAAGGTGAAGAGGCACAATTCATGCCTGGTTAATCCTTTTTCTGGATCACCTATTTCTAACATAATTCCAAGTTATTTCATATATTAATATATATACATCTAAAATGCATAAACGATATATACACGTGCATATGTGCACACACATATGCCCATACACTCCGACACACACATATATATATATGGAATTAATTATAATTCATTTCCAGATCCTTTACAGGTGTCTGGGAATGAACGCGTAATGACCTCTCACAAGATGGGTTTTGTGGATGTTTACAAAGGATAGCAATATGCTCAAGTATGCAGCACTAAGGCTGGTGATGGACAGTCTTGAATACACGGTCCCAATAATACTTACACGGCACTTTGAAGCTTCAAAGTGTGCTGGAAACACAAATAAATCTCATGAGCTGAACAGTTTGGTAGCACTACCTGACTCTTTCAAATGGATTACAAAGGAAGAAGTGCCGCCATTATCAGCAACCAGCTTCAGTTTTTCACTGAAGGAAGAAATCAAGGGCTTGAGCTCAAAGCTGAGAACTTGAGGTTTTCAAGTTTTAAGGAAAAAGTAGGCTTACCCGTGATGCAGGCTGTGGGGGCCATCGTGGCTGCTGTGAAGGTCTCCAGTGTGGGGGCAGGGGGGTCTCCTCTCACCACCGCCTGCAAAGGGGACCAGTGGCAGCACCCCACTAGTGCTTATTTCCTCGGCGATAAAGAAAGCCAGGGTAATGGGCTGAGATGTAAACATCTACATTTTAAACTACGAAGCTGGGTGAGATAGCTCTGATTCCTCGTGCTACAAGATTTGCTCCTGCAAAGTCCAGTTTTCTGCTTAAAGAAAAGCTAACAACAGCAAAAAATTGAAGAACTTCCACACTGCCATTTGTATCCCTTCATTATAGGAAGAGATAGCTTTAGCACAGACACATTTTTCCATCCTGAAAATGTTTACAAACCATTCTACTAATAACCCATTGAGTATTATATACATGTTTAAGTACTCTGCTGAATTAGGACCTAAAGCAAACAAGTTCAGTCCACAGAAAATACAGCTAGTGAAATGAAAGAAAAAAGAAAAAAGAAAAGCAACTAATCTATTTTTGTGTTGTCTGTGACAATGACTAAAATGAAACCCTGTGGGATTACTCTTCACTAAAATAAAACTCACAGGAGAGGCAGCAAGAAAATGGTTGTGAGTCAGTGACACACATTGCTTGATCCCTTTTGCCTCTGGGTGCACTGGCAGGCGAAAGCTCTGCACAGCCCCACAATTTCTGTGTGCTTCTGGGACTGATGCTACTGCTGACAATGAAAAGTGCTTCTGTGTGATCCATGTTTGCAGTGTTATTTCCTAATATGCAATTTGCTTTTAGGGAGAAAGCGCTGGAGAAATTAAGTTGCAAGCAACCAAGCTTGAAGCAATACTGCAAATGACACTAAAGGTTCCTTGCAATATGGTACACATTCCAGAGCAATACACTCTAGTTTAAAGGACAGGTGACAAAAAATGTCTTCACTGAGTTTTTCCCCTCTGCTGTAGCAGCTCGGATAAATTATAATGTCTCTTGCACTCCTTTCCCCTCAGAGCAGAACTTTGATTTTAAATTTCATAGTATGCTGGAAAGAAAACAAACAAAAGCAAATGACAGAATAGATCTACCAGGGAAATGAAAATGATGGAGAGTTGCTCCAGTGACTTCCGAACAATAGAGGTGTCCACTTGATGTCATGGTTATTACAGTCTCGAAGTGGTCAGAGCTACCTCACTGTATTACAGTCACTGCAGTTCAGGCATGAAGGTTTGGCTTCCACTTTTCACTTTAAACTTTTTAAATCCAGAATGAAAAAAACCCAAAACATTAAAAAAAGAAAAGCTCAGGTAACAGCCCGTTTCCTGGACTTTGGCCTGCCAAAGCATACAGCCCACGTTGGGGGCTCCCATGCCATTCATCTGAGTGAGCAGTAACAGTGGGGACAGAGCACTGAACATAAAATTAACAAATCATTTCATTCTGACAGGGCTTAAGTTTACTTTTGCTGCAAAACGTGACCAGTATTAAAAAAGAGGGAACCATAAGCAACAACCCTCCTGGATACCCTCCGGTCTTGTTTTCCCACTGGCGACATCGGAAAGCAATCAGATGTCCTCCTAAACTGCATGCCATAGCTCAGCAAGGAGTTTTGAGCTCTGTGTGAGGACACTGAGTGAAATCAAATGGCCCTTAATTCTGTCAAGGGGTCAAGCAGTGGCTGGCACCAGGAGCTTTAAGCCAGGAGAAAGTCTTTGTCACAGGGGATTTCTCCCCTGGCTGGCTACCACGATCCAGTCCTTCATGGGGGACCAGAGACAATTTGCCTTATAGAGAGTGGCAGAAGCTATCTCTTTACAACAGCTACAGAACTGGGAGAGGGTGAGAGGATATTCTAGACGTCTGAGTCAGGAACAGCAAGAAATGTCTCTTTGAGGCTGTGTCTGTTAAGATGCATACACATTTAACCATCCCACTCAGATACAGCTTCTCAAACATGTAGGGTTAGGGAGATGGGATCCAAGCAGATGATCGTAGTGATGCTGTCTCTGTTGGACAAGGGAGAAGTTTTCCTGCCTGAGTGTCCTCAAGCAACCTGAGTTGGAACTGTAGTATAGAAATCGCCCTGATCTGTCCCTGAAATATCACCTCTCTTGCTCTTTCCTTCGGCCCCTAGGCACTTCTGATGCCATCAGTGGAGAAGACTGATGTAGGTATATACACTGGTTTCACTTTAGGAGGATCTTGGGAGGACCGACCAAGTCTGTCTGGATTCAAATGGCAAGTTTGCAGTGGAGATCTCAAGCTCTGATATGGTTGATGTTACCATCCCCAGTGAAGGCAAATAGGCACCTTCAAGGTGCAAGGCCTCTCCTAGCACAGAGGTCCAAAAGCAGTCAGATGGGATAGATGCTAAATGTACACATTTCTCCCCACAGATAGTAAAGGGAGCTGAGAATGGGACATTCAGGAGGAGATGACCACTCTGTTGGCACCCCAAGCTCAGTGAGACAAATCCCTGGCCCTTCTAGACCAATTACCACCATCCTATCCCTCCAGATCAGCTTCACTGATGGAAAGCGGTGATGGTCGCCCAATGTCAGCATGCCACAGGGGTGGGTGAGAGCATCGGTCACTTCCTAGCAAAGAGGAAACTTCTGCAAGGTGTGCACGAGTATATATGCATGTGCAGTAATAAGATCCTGTGTATTATTGGGTTTATACTGAGTGCCTAATTAGGTGCATGTGCTCCTGGAGGACCAGGTGCACTACCTAGGTCAAGAGCCTCAGCTCCAGCTCCAGACTAGGAGGGTAGGTGACTCCAAGGATAGATTGAGAGAGCCGAGATGTGAAATGGTGAATGACTAGCAGCCCATGGCCAAAGCATGTCTGAGAGCCTTCCCTATTCTTCAGCAGAAGGGAGGTGGCCAGGCTCTAGCCTCCCATCCTGGCAGACAGTAAAACCCTGGAACCACGTTTATTTTCTAGCACAGTCACAGAAGTGGCCTGTAATGCATCGTTCACTGTCCTCACATGCACGCCTTGCAAGTGCATCCCACAAAAGACAAAGCTATTCGGGCTAGTCAAATCAAGGAAATAATCATTACTTGTAAAATTACTGCAAGCTGATTTCCTCATTAAAATTTCATTAATGTCTTTTTTTTCCTGACTGTGCTAAATCCCATATTTTTAAAAGCATCTCATTCTATTAGATTTCCATTAACACTAGCCACCATATTAATAGCTTGAAAGCACAGGTTGGTACATTTATGCTGCTAATGAGCACCGCCCTCCCCTTCTCAAAACACAGTTATGCCGTGCAAAATAAATATTACAGCTAATGCTTTGCATTCCTCCCATGGACATGTTTTAAAGACATCAGCAGGGTTCCCAGTTGATCTCAAAGGTCTCATCCATGTTTGGTTTGGAAACAAAACGACACCGAGTTATTATTGTCTCCATCCGAGCACAGTCAGAGCCCGTCTGACAAAAAAAGTGTCACATTAATGCAGGCTGCTACTTTGCCATCTTCTCTGGGCTCTGAGAAGGGTCGTTTCACAGGCAGAGGCTCGTCCTGGTGCCCCTCGGCAGGGCTTCCTAAGCCCTCCGGTGACATGGTTTTCTGCAGTGGGTCCCCTGCCCCGTGGCGGCTGCACTTCTCCAGAAGGGTTTCTCTGCTCCACCTTGTCCTCCAAAACTGGCCTTTTCCTGCTGAAAACCAGCAGCCCCATATGGAGGCACTGGTGAGCACAGTGGCTCGAAAAGCTGAGGGAGGGGAATTCGTCAAGGTCGTGCCTCGCCGTGACAAGGACCAGTTGGCACCAGTGGGAGCTGGGAAAAGCCCCTCTGCTCTGTATGGTCCTTCCCTGCCGGGTGTGCAACGAAACCTTGCACGCCTGCTTCTGCTCTCACTGGAGTGTCAGCCAGGAAAAAAAAACCCACTGTGGTCTTACTGGAGTGAGGGACGGTGGGAGGACACCAGAGGGGAGAGTGTTTCACCATGTACCGATGTTGAGCATCTTCCGACCGCTTATCCCACTGCCTGCTGCCTGTGTTACAGAGCTGCCTCTGTCCCCATCCCTGGAGGACGTCAGCCATCACAGGCCCTGGCTGCGGGCTGTGGGCTCCTTAGCTCAAAACACCTCAAAACACCCCTCCGGCGTGCTGCCGAGAAAGCAGCCTTCACGGTCTGTCCTGCTGACATTAAAGGCAGCTTTTAGGGACGCGAAGATTTGGCTGGATCAGGAGCCTCAAGAGAGATCAGGATCACGCCTGATCATGCAGAAAATAATCGGGTTAAAAAAATTGCTCCTAATGACCAGAGGAGCTTGCGAGACCCGAGGAGGCTGATGGGCCGGGGTGCCCTGGCACGCCGGCGGTCTTGCCGGCAGCACGCCCGCTTGCTGCAGATTCACACTGGTGGAAATGGGAGCAGAAGATGACGGATTGCTTCAGCATCTTGCAAAACACCACGTAACCCCCAAGGGCTGGAAAAGGCCCCTTCGCTCAGCCTGCCTGGCTGTGTGGGTAGGCTTAGCGTGCTAATAAAGCAATCAGCACAGAGGCAGCCTGCTCCACTATGCCAGTTACTGTGCAAGCAGCAGTGTTTACTTTCTTATACTTTCCTAATTGGGGGGGGGGGGGGGGGGGGGGGGAAAAGAAGAATACA